>JAJOOE010001649.1:0-118658 GCA_036250405.1 Solanum raphanifolium
GGGGAGTGGGTGATCGATGATCGGGATGAAAAAATAAAAATTTGAAGTTGAAAATATTTTTTAAAAATAAACTTAAATTATTTTTTTTGAAGGGAGTTGGGGGGCTGATAGCGGGGTAGATGGGGGGCAAGGGTAGTGGGTGGGGGTAAGAAAATAAAAAAAAATTGAAATTAGAAATATCTTTTAAAAACATTTTTTAATATTTTTTTGGGAGGGGGTGGGGATAGGAGTGAAGGTGGGGTAAAAAAATTGAATTTAAAAATAAGCTTTAAAATTATTATCTTTTGGGGGGAGGGGTGGTTGGGGTGCTAGTTTAAGGGTAGGGACAAAATAAATTGATTTTTTCAACAAAAAAATAATTGTAATTTGAAGTTGGAAGAGAGGTTTGGAAAATGTTTTCCTTAAGTTTTGAAGGGAAGTCATTTTCCTTAAATTTGAGAAAAATGAGTTGATTTGGAAAACATTTTCCAAAACATTTAACCCAACCAAACATGAGAAAATTGGAAAACATTTTTCGGAAAATATTTTCTCTCATACCAAACACACCCTTAATTGGTTAGTTTAAAGGGTAAAAATAGTTTATAGGAGTACTAAGTCTAGGCAAAACGACCTCACTTAAATCTAACTTGAATTAGAATTTCCTAAAATAGCCTTCACTAGGCACCCTAGTGCCCAGGTATCACGACCACCCCACGACCCGTCAAGGGTCACACGACCCTTCAAGGTCCCCGTGGTCCCTTGACCAGTGGCTAGGCCACCTTGGCTTTGCCTTCAAAAGTTGAAGGCATCACCACGAGCCTTCCCACAAGCTGTGGTCTTCACCACTAGCCATGAAGTTGCTCGTGAAGGTGAGCTCAACTTGAGGCAGCCTTGGTGAGCTACTGCCTCACCACCACGAGCCTCTAGGCTTCCGTGGTGGAGGGAAGTGTCTTGGCAACCTTGGGCATCCTTGGCCCTTGCCCTTTTGCCTTGATTCTTGCCCTCTAGTCTTGGCTAGTTTCCCTCATTCTTAGCCCTAGTTGGCCTACTAGGCTACATGGTTTTTCAATATCTCCCTCTGGGGACATTTGTCCTCGAATGATGTTCTAGGCATCTCTTAAAGGAAATGACTCTTGAATAGCAGCCCATCATGCATGCAACTCATCTAAATGCACAAAACTAAGGAGGAAAGATCAACTCCATACTCTAACATACTCAATGCTTCTCTAGGAAGGTAGGAACTACATCTAGCAACCCAAAATGCATGAAATTTTAACATTTCTCATGTTCAAGGAGGAATTACCTTCTCCCTACTAAAAACATGCTCAGCACAATCTCATGGATCCTATATGCAATCTATACTCAAAGCATACTTTGAGGAGGAGTTCTCTCAACTCCAAGTTACGACATGTTCACCAATACATCTCATGAAGTCTATACGCAACTCATACTCAATGCACTACAATACGAGGAAACAATCATATACACTCATCTTCTTCAAAAAACATGTTTTTCATGAACATGCACAACATAAGTAAATCATGGCAACACATAAACACACATGACTCCAAAACATAATACAACCAAGAGGAACTTATCATCTCAAGCTAAAGGAGGAGTAGAAGGAAAAATGATGAGGATATCGGGACATCTTATTGGCCTCGGCCTCCCAAGTAGCACTCTCAACTAAAACCCTCAACTAAAAGATCCCTCCATAACATTCTCACAAAAGTTACTTCCTTGTTTCTTAACTTCTTAACTTGCCGGATTAAGATCTCAACCGGTACTTCTTCATAATAGAGATTCTCATTAACTCTCAACCCTTTTGAAGGGACTTATAGATGCCGGATCTCCAACAAACATCTTAATCATAGATACATGGAAAACCGAATACACCAATGCCAACTCATTCGGAAATTCTAACTCATAAACAACCTTACCAACACATCTCAAGATCTCATATGGGCCTACAAAATGATAACTAAACTTCCTAAACTCCTTCTACCTTTTAAGGTGATAAATTCAAGTAAACTCCAAATCATAACATTAGGAACACTCAATGACCTTGCTATCTAAGCACATCATCTCCCCCTTGGGAGAAAGACTAAATGGATTTTCTAAGCACCATTTCTTTCAATTCAACTAAGGCCGGATCAAAACATCAATACCTAGCATATCAAGTCTATCAAGTCACAAAAGACAAAGCTACACCGAAATATAATAAAACACAAAACACATATCGATAGCCACATCCGAAGGACACTCTTGTTCACCTCTAGCTTGGAGTGCATATAACCTAATCTGCTTTGGAGCATTCGCACCTAAATCAATTGCACCAGATGAAGGGTAGGGTTGAGACCTATGATGACTATCTCCTTCATTTCTAGCAACTGTGGGGTAATGCCTTATCTTGTGGCCCAACTTACCACAACCAAAACAAACATTAGTACCCGCTAGGCAATCGCCCGCATGTCTTCTATCACACTTACTACACCCTGGCAATAGGACCCCACTACAATCTCCTTGAGGCTTAGGGTTAGACACCCTTTCTTGGTTAAACTTCAGAATATTTGATGAACCTTGCCCGGGGAATTTTCGTCTATACCTAAGGATTCCATGTCCATCAGACCTTGCATGAGAGGGATTATCATCTTCCATTATAGACCTCTTTTTTCCCCTAGACTTTTCCTTGAGTTTCCTATCCTCCATTTGTTGTGCATGGACCATAAGATGGGAGATGTCCATGTCACAAATGAGTATGGCGGTACGACATTCTTTAGCCACCATATCGAATATGCCTGTCACAAACTAATTCATCTTAGACCTAGAATCCGCCACCATCGTTGGAGCATACTTACACAATTGAGTGAACTTTAAGGCATACTCCTTCACACTCATACTTTCTTCACGAAGGTTAGTGAAATCTTGCACCTTTGTTTCCCTCAACTCAAGGGGAAATAACCTATCAAGAAACGTTGATTTAAAAAATTCCCACTCTACGGGTTCCACTTTTATTGGTCTTTTTCCCTTCCATTGATCATACCACACTTGAGTAACATCTTTCAATTGGTAAGCGGCTAACTCCGCCTTTTCCTCCAGAGTCACCCCTATAATAACAAGTACCTTATAGACCTCGTCGATAAGCCTTTAAGGATTCTATTCCACTTTGGAGCCATAAAATTCCCGAGGGTTCATCCTTATTAAATCCCTCACTCTTGACGTCGTCGTACCCACATTTGGGTTCACATGGGCTACCATCTCTCTGTTCGCTTGGGCCGTCATGGCTTGAGCCAACACTTGAAAATCCATCCTTAACTCCGTATTTGTCACATTCTCACCTAAAGGATCAATCAGAGCTTGAGGAGGAGATTGGAGAGGAACTTCTTGCTCCACATTGTCTTCCTCATTCCTTCTAGCATTAGCCCATGTAGTAGTCATATCCTATAGACCACCGGGTAAGGATTAGGAGAAAGACCTTATAGAGTTAAAATCTATGGCACGACATAGAGTAATCAAGGATTGAAGTTTACTAAGCATCTAGTAGCCTCTCATTCATAAATGTAGCTTCACACTCATGAACAAGACTCTATGACGTGGTTTTGAGACATCCTAGAATCATTCTGAACTTGTGCTCTGATTACCAAGTTTGTCACGAACCAGGGGTACCCCTTGATTTAACAAGGCGTACAAGACCCCCCGAGAGGCCTTATAGAAGCCAACTTAGCATTTCATAACATAAGATAATAGAAATGAGCGGAAATTTAAAACATTTTTCGTAACATCAAAGTTTCATAAAACGAAGCAAAAGTCTATTACATTTGTCTCAAACTATCTATAACGTGAACATCTTGGGACACATCCCATACAATAGTTCTAAACATATAAGAAAGGCATAAAGGAAAGGTGGTCAAATCCTCAATGCTATGAGGACTCACCAAATCTTCACTTACTTGATCTACTAAGAACCTAGCCACGGGTATGGAAGTCAATATCGCCGGACCCTACATTTGATAATAATGTAGGAAAAAGTATGCGTTAGTACAAACATGTACTAAATATGATGGCTAGCATAAATCATCAACATAGGCATAACATAAGCATTAGTTAACATTTGACACAATCCATGAACATAAGAGATACAACATAAGACATAGGCTATAAGCATGAGAGGTAATACCATAAGTCATAAGTGTAGTCAATGTACATACATCATCATAACATAAGAAATACTCCACTAAGTAACCTCAAGTCATACTTAGCCAAGACATGTATAATCTTTCACTAGTCTTACTCATCAATGTAGGCAACGTTAAGCCACCACTCAAATTCATCATCTATCATTCTCATATTTAACTTACCTTTTACAGACATTGGGATTCACCTCTAGTCATACATCTCATAGAAGGCCATTCTAGCAACAATCCAAACAATTCATTCATCATGACATCATTCACATTATTCTTGTTGTACTTTTCAGGGCATGGAGGTTCATCTCTCTATGCCTATTATGAAGGCTAATGGGTATTCACCTCTTGCCTTAGTTGTATAGTCATAGGTATTTGCCTCCAAGACCATTTTAGGGAATCATAGGTATTCACCTCCATGCCCCACCATTATATGATATAGGTATTTGCCTCCACATCATTTTATAAGGATCATAGGTATTCACCTCCATGTCCATCATCATATGATATATGTATTCGCCTCCATATCATTTCATAAGGATCATAGGTATTCGCCTCCATGATCAACAATAAAGGCTAATGGATATTCACCTCTTGCCTTAATTTAGTAGTTATATATTAAGAATAGAACCTAACATTCCTCATCACATGACATTGGTAATCACCTCATGTTTATTAACTCTTGTTTACTAATTTAGGAATATGGGATCTCACCTCACATCTCTCTCATATGAAGGTCTTGGGGAATCACATCAAGCCTCATCTCATCTCATCTCATAGTCCTTTTACATAGATTCATTTTAGGTGAGCAAGCCTTTCAACCTAGAATCATTCTACGTGAGCAAACCTTTCACATTTGTGTTCATGAGAATAGCCTTTCAATCAACAGAACATCAATATAAACATTCTTTATACTCTACTCTCAAAGCATCATTAATACAATTGCATATGTATTATAGAAGAAGCATAATCTCATACTTTACCTCCTTGAGGTTCAAAACTTACTTTCAATCCACACATCTAGAATTCAAGCAATGGACATGGATACCATTATAATTCAAGTGATTTAATCACCTCATACATTAGTAGAGTAGATCATGAAGGTAAATCCATCCACAACAATTCTATCAACAAATAAAAAATTATAATATAAGCTTTACTCTCAAGGCATCCTAGTCATAACTCATCATATATACTTGATCTCAATATGTAACGACCCTAAAAATGAACTAGTGAACTATAGCCTAACGTGTGTGTGTTTGAGTTTGGGTTGAGGTTTCATGTTGTTGTATGTTGTCCCGAGCTTTGGTTGAGGGGTTTAGGGGTCCAACGTCAAGGTACGACTCCTCAAGGACCACTAGGACCCTAGGTATAACCCCCAAGACCTCTTGAAACTAGAAATTTGGCCACAATGCGTGACCTACGGAAAGGGTCCACACCCCGTGGATGACCTCCATGGGTCAAGGGGCCCCAAACCAAGCCACAGCCCCAGACTACAGACCAACATGATGGTTCGTGAATGGACTCACGGTCCGTGAGTCAAGGGCTCTTGGATGGAACCTGTGTGCTGTCAATTGATACGGCCAAGCTAGGGGTGAATTGGTAAATTCACCCAAAGTCCTAATAAGTGTTTGGACGGTTATTTTGAGTTTATTTAGCTATTTTAAGAGTATTAAAACATTAAAATTCTAATTTAGATTTCATTATTCAATTTCCCCCAAATGAAAACCCTCTCTCTAAGAACTCCATTGAAGACCAAGAGAAGAAGAAGGCTTAGGGCTTGAAGAGGAAGGCTAAATTAGGTAGATTTTCGTGGGAATTAATCTAATAAGGTATGGTGATCCTTCATCTAGGGTTAGTTTTCACCCAAGAGTCAATTTCAAAAAAGGTTTCAAAGTTTTCAAATTCATGAAAAAGACAAGGGTTTCACTCAATATCATGGATTCTTTCATCAAACAATTTTAAAGGTTTACTAATGTTAAATTATGATTATATTGATGTTTAATTTATGATTTTACTCTATGAACCCATGATTCCTTTCAATTTCTAAATTGTGTCTTATGATGTGGGTTTGTTGATCATGAAAGAATGTAGATGAATTATATCTAAATTGATTTAGATTATTGAATTGTATCATCATCTATGCCTAATTATGGTGAATTGAGGATTTGTGATCATACCTTTGAAAGGGCAAGTTTGACCTAATTTCATGTTAAAGTAGAATTGTGCTTGAATTATTGATCCACTTGAAAGGTGGAGGTGTTTACTTACTATGTACATTGTGATCATAGCCTTGAAGGCATAGTGTGAGTAAGTGAAGTATTATCATGATTTTGTATATATGAATGTGATGTGAAGCATGTGTGTGATCTAAATGAATGAATTATGATCTTGTTTAGAAGCTAATTGTGTTAGGATTGAATGTTATCTCTCTATTAACACTTGTGAATGATGGTGATTTTATGAAAGGCTATTCTCACATAAACACACACATGAATGAATGAATGAATTTTAATGATAATGTTAATGAATGTTGAGTCTATTGAAAGGCTATTCTCAATTGTACTCTAATGAATGCCAATACATGTTGTAAAAGGACTTTCTCACTAAAATGGGATTCTTAGGTGAAAGGCTATTCTCATCTTTGAATCTATGAGCTTTCCAATGAATGAATGTTGGGTTGGGATGGATACACATACGTTAGTATAGGCGGGGTATCTAGTAGCAATCTTAATCCCTTTCTAATGAATTTTTGGTTTGAGATGGATGCCCATACGTTAGTTGAGGTGGGGTATGTAGTAGCAATCTCTTATCCCATAATGAATGAATGTAATAAATGTCAAATACTCCGTGGGGAATAATTCTAAGCACCGAGTGGATATGGATTGAGGTGGGTGCTCATACGTGAGTTGAGGCGGGGCACTTAGTAGCAATCTATTGAGATGGATACTCATACGTTAGTTAAGGCAGGGTATCTAGTAGCAATCTCCCTGTCCCATAAACTTTGTTCCCACATAGGTCTAGCTAGTGGATCCACTTAAGGCTATACAAATGATGGTCCTACCTTAGGCAAGAAGGAATCCCTTTACCCGGTGAGGGTGACACCGAGATTCCATGTCAATCTCACATGGTCTATGTCGGTTAAGGATTACCCCCACAAAGAATGTTAATGAACTATGGCTTCTTAAGGATGTATTACTTTGTGTAGGTGGTGGTAAGGAACACTATCTATGCATTGCAGAAGTAGGCATTAAAGAGAGGTCATGGTGTGTTCCTTATAATAATGATGAATGAATGGGCTCTTGTGATGATATTGATGGGAATGTTGATCTAATGTCTAAAAAATGAAGGTGCTCTTAATGTAATGAAGATAAATGAAGAATGTTGACTCTTAAATGCTTATATGCTTAAATGTGATGATGGATGCTTTACTTGGATTGTATTATGAGTTACTTCCTTGTCAAACTTATTGTATATCAATGTGCCTTGTCTAGGGTGACTTCAAAGGAGTACTTAATGTGAGTAGTAGTATGGGATGCTACTTGCACATTGTACAAGTATGACTTAGAGTTGTCTTAGATGTTGGTCTTAATATGATGAAGTGATTCATGTAATGTTTATTTCTATTAAATGCTCTAACATGTAAAGGTGGATAGGATGAATGGTAAGTTCACTTTTGGTGACCTTAAGATGGTACCTTAGTGTGGGTGGTGGTATGGGACGCTATCCATACATTGCACAAGCTATAGCTTGAGGGTTACTTGAGGTGGAGCCTAAAGGTGAAGGTAAATGTTTATATGTGATTTTGTTCAAATGTGAATTATGTGACTTTGTACGTTGGTTGTGACTTATATTATGCCTCTTGTATCAATGTTCATGAAGTTTTACAAAAATGGTATAAAAGCATGGCTTTCAAACAAAATGTCCCTTTTTAAGCATGTTTTTGCATGGTCATCACACTTAGTACATTTCTGTGTGCTAACCCATATTTCTTTACTATTATGAAGTGTAAGGATTGGCACTCAACTTGATTCTCCTTAGTGAAGCTTGAACTAGACTTCTTCCAAGACAGCTTTGGTATGCCCTCATAGATCGAGGACAAGAATTTTCATGTTTCTAGTTTCTTTTATGTTTTAAGACTATTGTTAAGACTTCGATTATAAAGGGCCGTGACCTATCTTGTATAAAGTTTTGTCTAAGATGGCCATGTGAGGCTTTAGAATTCCGCTGCTTTATAAATGTCTTTAGATTGTATGGTTTGTGAATAAAAAGTTTTAATTCCGTACTATTACTATTACCTATGCGTTGAATGAATGCTATGAGGCTTGGAGACAAAGACATGGACACAATTGAGCAAAAAGGAACAAAGGAAGCTGAAAGAACGAAGAAATGAAGATCTGCGGATCGCCGAAGCCATTCGGCATGTTGCCAAATGATCTCACCTCGTCTTTTGTTCCAGTGTGTTGAGCCCTGAATGAAAGGATCAAATTGGCGGTGAAAAGGAGCAGCCGGCGTGTCGCCGAGAAGTTTTGTGAAGCAGTACTAGGTCTCCTAATGATCCAAAACATGACGATGTTGAAGGCTAACACAAGACGGCAATGAACTACACCAAAGGTCGAATCACCGAGTTGATCGACTATTCCGACTAATGTCGCCGAGTGATCCACTGCAGAACAAATCTTTAAAAACAATAAATACTCGTTTAGTATCAGATTTTTAATATAGAACTTTTAACATAGAATTTTGAGTTCTAAGTTTGGAGAGGGTTTTGAAGAAATTGAAGATTCAAAGGGTTTCAACTCCAAGATTTTGGACTTGGTTCTTGTGGATTCTTCACTCTTTGCTTGTTTTGAGACTTAAATCTTCATACCCATTTGAATGCAAACTCATATTGGTATAAATTTCTATCTCTTTTACATGTCTAGCTAAAACCCCAGTTCTTAGGGTGTGATTTTGTGAATATGGGTTAGATTATCTGTTGGGTCTTGCTTGTTGATAGTTTATTTGTTGTGTAAATGTGATTTCGTTTAGTAGTTGTGGTGGAACTTGATGAAATTGTAGTTGCAAATATGATTTCACCTTTGTGTTTTCAGCTTGCTCAAGAGAGAGGTCGTAAAATTAAGACTACTAAATTGATTGCTGGTGGGAGTGGGTCAACATGAGGTTCAGCTCGAGAGAGTGAACCCTAGTCCTTCTCCCACACACTCAGCTCGAGAGATTGAGTGGGCAAGTGGGTATCCGAGAGGAACCCATATGATTCGGGGTAAGTTGCTCGAGAGAGAATTTACCCCACTATAGTCTAGCCTAGTCACAAATACTCAACATATTTACTCTCAAGAGCATGTACCCAAATGTCTAGTCTAATCCATATTCCTATCACATCCCAACAATTCCCTCTCCTTGATTAGTATTCTTTGCATATTTGTTGTTTTTGCTTACTTGTCACAGACCCCCATTGATAATTGAAGCTTGCGTCACCCCTTAGATTTAACATGTTTATATTCGATAATATTTTTAGGTATTACTAATTAGAACATAATTTTATTTTTATATTAATTCTCAAACCCACTCCCTTCGGTCTCGACCCCAACCCTTGGTTGGGTTACTTTACTATTGTACGATCTTAGACACTTGCATTGGAAGTTGTGTCTTGATTACGCAAACATCAAAATGGCGCCGCTGCCGGGGAGTGGTGTTATTTGAGAATTTTTAGTTAAGTTAAATTTCGTTCTTGTTAATTATAGTTACACTTACTTAATTCTTAGTTTTGTTTTGCTTGTTTGTGTGTTGAAATAGGGAAGATGAGTACGAATGGTAACTATGGGTACCAAATGGACCAAGTGTTATCTTCTCTCTACCCAGAGCCAAAAGAGAGGTGGCCTCATAAAAATGAGGCAAACCTCACTAAAGGAACTTGAGTGAGGAGTTGCGTCATGCCAAGACGTTAAATAAGGTGCTTCATGGGAGGCAACCCAAGGTTTATTTGTTGGGTAAATGTGATTTCGTTTAGTAGTTTTGGTAGAACTTAATGAAATTGTAGTTGCAAATACGATTTCACCTTTGTGTTTTCGGCTTGCTCGAGAGAGAGGTCGTAAAACTAAGATTACTAAACTGATGGCCGGTGGGAGTGAGTCGACATGAGGTTCAGCTCGAGAGAGTGAATCCTAGTCCTTCTCCCACACACTCAGCTCGAGAGAGTGAGTGGGCTAAGGCGGAGGCTATTCTTCATGCGGCAAGTAGGTATCTGAGAGGAACCCATTTGATTCAGGGTAAGTTGCTCGAGAGAGAATTTACCCCCACTATAGTCTAGCCTAGTCACAAATACTCAACAAATTTATTATCAAGAGCATGTACCCAAATGTCTAGTCTAATCCGTATTCCTATCACATCCTAAGAATTCCCTCTCCTTGATTAGTATTCTTTGCATTTTTGTTATTTTTGCTTACTTGTCACAAACCCCCATTGATAATTGACACTTGCGTCACCCTTAGATTTAACATATTTATATTTGATAATATTTTTAGCTATGACTAATTAGAAACTAATTTTATTTTTCTATTAATTCTCAAACCCTCTCCCTTAGGACTCGACCCCAACCCTTGGTTGGGTTACTTTACTATTGTACGATCGTAGACACTTGCATTGGAAATTGTGTCTTGATTACACAAACATCAGTCTCACAAGCCACGTCTAGTAGAGTCTTGTTCATCGGTGTGAGTCGCGATACATCTATGAGCGAGAGGCTATAGAATGTTAGAAAGTTACACTTCTTTCATATTCTTGAAGTCGTGCCTTAGAGTTTAGTTCAATAAGTGTCTTTTTCCTAATCCTTCTCTTGTGTTTATAGGAAATGAATACAAGGGCTAACCCATGAAGGGTGGAACAGGAGATAGTGAACGAGGGAGTTCCTTCCCAAAGTGACTAAGGTCTTCAAGGTGACCAAGTGCCTCAAGAGAATGAAGTTCTGGTGGTTCCCTCGAATATGACCAATGAAGAGATTATGTGGGATTTTCTAAACCTAGCCCGAGCCATGATGGCTCAAGTGAATAGAGATGCGGGGCCTAGGGTGAATGCTAATGAGAGTACCGTGGCCTCCAGATTGAGAGACTTTGTGAGGATGAATCCTCCTATTTTTCTTTGCTCTAGAGTGGGAGAAGATCCCTAAGAATTCTTGGATGAAGTTTATAAGATAGTAAATTCTATGGGAGTAACTTCTATGGAGAAGGCGGAGTTGGCTAATTACCAATTGAAAGTTGTGGCCCAAGTGTGGTTCACTCAATGGAAAGCCAATAGGCTGGTTGAAGCGGGTCCTATAAAATGGAAGGAGTTAAAGAAAGCTTTCCTTAGTAAGTACTTTCCCCGTGAAAAGAGGGAGGTTAAGGTGGAGGAGTTTATAAACCTTAGGCAAGGAACTATGAGTGTGGAAGAGTATTCCTTGAAGTTTACCTTATTGTCTAAGTATGCTCCATCCTTGGTGTCTAACCCTAGAGATGAGATGAGTAGGTTTGTTATCGGTGTATCCGACCTAGTTAAGGAAGAGTGCCGTACGGCGATGCTCCATGATGATATGAATATCTCTAGACATGTTGTGTATGCTCAATCTATTGAGGAGTCCAAACTTAAGAGGATGAATAGGGATTTGAAGAGGTCTAAGCCCGATGAGAAAAGTCAACCAAGGTCCAAAAAGAGGTACTCCAATCAAGATTCTTCAATGGCTAACAATGATAGGGTGTCTAACCCTAAATCTTAAGGAGGGAATGGAAGTGGTTATTCTTCTTTTGAAAGGCCTAGGTGTGCCAAGTGTGGGAAGCAACATTTGGGTAAGTGCCTTGCCGGCACAAATGGGTGCTTTGGATGTGGAAAGAAGGGTCACAAGATGAGAGATTGCCCTACACTCATGGAAAAAGGGAGAGAGACCAACCAAGCTTTTCTTGATGGCCTAGATGTTAATGCTCCAAGAAAGAATCTTTTCTATGTGCTTCAAGCTAACAAGGACAAAAGGAGCTAATCCGAATGAAGGTACCGATAAGTTAATATTTCCGTAGAGTTGTGAGGTCTTATTGAGGTTCTTATGTTGTTTCATGAAAGCCTTGGTTGGGTTTTCTCCTAAGTGGGGGATGGTATGTTGAATAGTAAGGTTGTTGAGAGTGTTGATATCCTTATTTCTTTCCTTCTATTCCCATTCAAGCTTGAGACCAAGAGTTCCTAGTAGCATGTTTCATGTTTTGGAGTCATATGTGATGTTGTGTTTCCATAGTCTTCTTATGTTGTGCATGTTCTTTTTGAATTCTTGTTTATATTAGAAAATGAGTTTTCAAAACTGTGTTCCTCATGTTGATATGCATCTATGATGAGTTGCCTAAATATTTCATGAGTTGACTTGTTGAGCATGCCTAAATGTGTTGTTATGAAGAAGTTTCATAATGTGCTTTTATGAGAAAATTGCCTAATTGTGCTTTTAAGAGTAATTGCATAATGTGCTTAATGATGTTGTGATGAGAATGATGTGACATGGAGAAATAATTTCCTCCAATGTAATGAGAAATGATGAAGTTTTGATGCATAATGAGTTTGTAGATGTAGTTCCTACCTTCTTGTTGTGTTTTGAGTTTATTGCTGTGGAGTTGATGTTTCCTCCTATGTTTATGCATTTATATTGATGTTGCATGCATGATTGTGGGCTGCTAGTCTTGATTCGTTACCCCTTAATGTGTTTAAAGTGTCATTCGAGGATGAATGTTCCTAAGTGGGGGATAATGTAACGACCCTAAAAATGTACTAGTGAAACTAAAGCCTAACGTGTGTGTGTTTGAGTTTGGGTTGAGGTTTCATGTTGTTGTATGTTGTCCCGAGCTTTGGTTGAGGGGTTTAGGGGTCCAACGTCAAGGTACGACTCCCCAAGGACCACCTTTGGGGTCCTTGAGGAAGACCCTAAGTCTAACCCCAAAGACCCCTTGAAACTAGAAAGTTGACCAAGGTGGGGTGACCTACGAAAGGGGTCCACGCCCTGTAGGTCCATCCATGCCCCGTGGATGGCCTCCGTAGGTCAAGGGGCCCTAAACCAAGCCACAGCCCCAGACCACGGACCAACAGGACTGTCCGTGAGTCAAGGGCTTGTGGATAGCACCTATGTGCTGTCAAGTGGCACGACTAAGCTAGGGGTGAATTTACCAATTCACCCCAAGTCCTAATAAGTGTTTGGATGGTTATTTTGTGTTTATTTAGGTATTTTAGGAGTATTAAAACATTAAAATGTTAATTTAGATTTCATTATTCAATTTTCCCCATATCAAAACCCTCTCTCTCAAAATATCTTCTCACTAAGAACTCCATTGAAGACCAAGAGAAAAGAAGACTTAGGGCTTGAAGAGGAAGGCTAAATTGGGTAAATTTTCGTGGGAATTCACCTAATAAGGTATGGTGATCCTTCATCTAGGGTTAGTTTTCACCCTCGAGTCAATTTCAAAGAAGTTTTCAAAGTTTTCAAATTCATGAAAAAACCAAGAGTTTCACTCAATCTCATGGGTCATTTCATCAAACGATTTTAAAGGTTTACTAATGTCAAATTATGATTATATTGATGTTTAATTGATGATTTTACTCTATGAACCCATGATTCCTCTCAATTTCTAAATTGTGTCTTATGAAGTGGGTTTGTTAATCATGAATGTATGTTGATAAATTATGTCTAAATTGATTTAGATTATTGAATTGTATCATCATCTATGCTTAATTATGGTGAATTATTGGTGAATTGAGTATTTGTGATCATATCCTTGAAAGGGCAAGTTTGACCTAATTTGACGTTAAAGTAGAATTGTTCTTGAATTGTTGATCCACTTGAAAGGTGGAGGTGTTTACTTACTATGTACATTGTGATCATGGTCTTGAAGGCATAGTGTGAGGAATTGAAGTATTATCATGATGTTGTATATATGAATGTGATGTGAAGCATGTGTGTGATCTAAATGAATGAATTATGATCTTATTTAGAAGCTAATTGTGTTAGGATTGAATGTTATCTCTCTATTAACACTTGTGGATGATGGTGATTTTGTGAAAGGCTATTCTCACATACATACACACACATGAATGAATGAATGAAGTTTAATGATAATGTTAATAAATATTGAGCCTATTGAAAGGCTATTCTCAATTGTACTCTAATGAATGCCAATACATGTTGTGAAAGGACTTTCTCACTAAAATGGGATTCTTAGGTGAAAGGTATTCTCATCTTTGAATCTATGAGCGTTCCAACGAATGAATGTTAGGTTGGGATGGATACTCAAACATTTGTCGAGACGGGGTATCTAGTAGAAATCCCTATCCCTTTCTAATGAATGTTTGGTTTGAGATGGATGCCCATATGTTAGTTGAGGCGGGGTATCTAGTAGCAATCTCTTATCCCATAATGAATGAATGTAATGAGTGTCAAATACTCCGTGGGGAATAATGCTAAGCACCGAGTGGATATGGATTGAGATGGGTGCTCATACGTAAGTTGAGGAGGGGCACTTAGTAGCAATCTATTGAGATGGATACTCATACGTTAGTTGAGGCGGGGTATCGAATAGCAATCTCCCTATCTCATAAACTATGTGCCCATATAAGTTTAGCTAGTTGATCCACTTAAGGCTAAACAAACGATGGTCCTACCTTAGGCAAGAAGGAATCCCTTTATCTGGCGAGGGTAACACCTGGATTTCATGTCAAGCTCACATGGTTTATGTCGGTTAAAGATTACCCCCACAAAAAAATGTTAATGAACTAAGGCTTCTTAAGGATGTATTACTTAGTGTAGGTGGTGGTATGGGATGTCATCTATGCATTACACAAGTAGGCATTTGAGAGAGGTCACATGTGTTCCTTATAATGTTAATGAATGAATGGGCTCTTATGATGATATTTATGAGAATGTTGATCTAATGTGTAATGAATGAAGGTGCTCTTAATGTAATGAAGATAAATGAAGAATGTTAACTCTTAAATGCTTATATGCTTAAATGTGAAGATGCATGCTATACTTGGATTGTATTATGAGTTACTTCCTTGTCAGACTTATTGTATATGAATGTGCCTTGTCTAGGGTGACTTCACAGGAGTACTTAGTGTGAGTAGTAGTATGGATGCTACTTGCACATTGTACAAGTATGACTTAGAGTTGTCTTAGATGTTGGTCTTAATGTGATGATGTGATTCATGTAATGTTTATGTCTCTTAAATTCTCTAATGTGTAAAGGTGGATAGGATGAATGGTAAGTTCACTTTTGGTGACGTTAAGGTGGTACCTTAGTGTGGGTGGTGGTATGGGACGCTATCCATACATTGCACAAGGTATAGCTTGAGGGTTATTTGAGGTGGAGCCTCAAGGTGAAGGTAAATATTTATATGTGATTTTGTTCAAATGTGAATTATGTGACTTTGTACGTTGGTTGTGACTTATATTATGCCTCTTGTATCAATGTTCATGAAGTTTTACAAAAATGGTATAAAAGCATGGCTTTCAAACAAAATGTCCCTTTTTAAGCATGTTTTTGCATGGTCATCATACTTAGTACAATCTGTGTGCTAACCCATATTTCTTTACTATTATGAAGTGTAAGGATTGGCACTCAACTTGATTCTCCTTAGTGAAGCTTGGACTAGACTTCTTCCAAGACATCTTTGGTATGTCCTCATAGATCGAGGACAAGGATTTTCATGTTTCTAGTTTCTTTTATGTTTTAAGACTATTGTTAAGACTTCGATTATAAAGGGCCGTGACCCTATCTTGTATAAAGTTTTGTCTAAGATGGCCATGTGAGACTTTAGAATTCCACTGCTTTATAAATGTCTTTAGATTGTATGGTTTTTGAATAAAAAGTTTTAATTACGTACTATTTCTATTACCTATGCCGTGATTGAATGCTATGAGGCTTGTATAAGACCCCTTCGGGGTCAAGTACTCCGTGTTACAGCTATGGGGTTCTCTCGGGTCGTGACACAATCAATTCATGTTCATATACTTTACTCTTAAGCAATTCATATCTATATGCTTCAACCTTAAGCAATCTAATCATACTTCATCATATAGCCCCCATATATCAAGCAGTACAAATCATGATTCATCATGCATACCTAAATCTCAATCAATTCATGTCTATATGGTTAACTCTCAAGAGACCTACCATGTATTTCATCAAGTCTAGAAGATTACATCTAGACAAGGTTTAGATATGGGAACATGTAAATCCATCCTAATATCATTGAATCTACTTAATTAAAGAATAAAAATCATAATCCACTTAATTGGATCAATATTCAACAATTCCACAACATTGGAAGAAACCCTAACTTAAATTGGGGAATTCTTCTTCAAAATTGGGGAAAACATAGGGGCTCCATGGATGAAAAGCCATCATACCTTGATTAAAAATCCCAAAAATACTTGAGTAATGGATACTTGATCTTGACCCTAGCTCCAACTCTTTCTTCTTCTTCTTCAAGTTCTAGAGAAAGAAATATTTAAGAAGATGAACTTGGGGATTCGTTTGGGGTTTTAGAAATAATGACTTAATTGGTGAGTTTAACGGGTCAAAATAGCTTATATAGGTGTACTAATTCTCAGAAAAATGACCTCACTTGAATTGGAATTTCCTAAAATAGCCTTCACTAGGCAGCCTAGTGCCCAGGTCTCACGACCAGCCCCACGACCCATCAAGGGTCACACGGTCCTTCAAGATGCCAGTGGTCCCTTGACCAGTGGCTAGGCCACCTTGGCTTGGCCTCCAAAATGTGAAGGCATCACCACGAGCCTTCCCATGAGCCGTGGTCTTCACCACTGGCCGTGAAGTGGCTCGTGAAGGTGAGCCCGACTTGAGGCAGCGTTGGTGAGCTACTCCCTCACCACCACGGGGCATGGTTGCCACCACAAGCCGTCTAGGCTTCCGTGGTGGAGGGATGTGTCTTGGCAAGCTTGGGCATCCTTGGCCCTTGGCCCTTGCCCTTTTGCCTTTGTTCTTGCCCTCTAGTCTTGGCTTGTTGCCCTCATACATAGCCCTAGTTGTCCTACTAGACTACGGGGTGTTACACTTTACAAATGTAGGGTGTGACGTTCCAGATTCGCATTTTTGTGGCTAGGGATCTCTTAGTAGAAGTTAAATATTGGTGAATCCTCATGTTCTGATGACCGAGATTTCATTTCCTATTTTCTTTAATTTTCAGATTGTATGTGATGTACGGGTTACGTCCCAGTTTGTCTTGATGTACAAGATGACTTTGAGACTATGTTAGAATTACTCTACATTTTATAAACTCTTAGATGTTAAAACTGTCTTTTATATATATAAAATTTCTATTATCTTGTATGATGTATGCTGAGTGGCTTGTATGGGGTATCGCGAGGTCTTAAACACACTGTTATGCTTGTGGTATACTTTGGGTTGTGAAAAACTTGGTATTCAAAGCACAAGGTTTAGAAGGGTTCTAGAAAGTCTCATAAGTCACATCGAGTAGAGTCTTTTTCATGAGGTGTGAAGCGCACCCCATTTATGAATGAGAGGCTTAACATGGTTAGGAAAATACACTATTTCATTACTCTAAAGTCATATGGTAGATTTTAACTGTATAATGTTTCTCTTCTAATCCTTACCTGATGCTCTACAGGATATGGCCACTTGAAAGGCATATGCTAGAAGGAATGCAGGAGAGAATGTGGAATGAGAAGCTCCTTCTCAAGCTCTTCAAGTTTAGGTCGACCCTTTGTCTAAGAAAGTGACTAATGTAAAGTTTAGGACTGCTTTTCAAGTGTTGGCTTAAGTCATGACGGCTCAAGCCAATAGGTAGGTTGTGGTTCCCGTGAACCCAAATGTGGGGACGACGACATCTAGAATGAGGTATTTCATTAGAATGAATCCTCCGTGGTTTCATGTTTCTAGGGTTTTCACGACCCAGGGGTACACCCTAGATGTAACATGGCATATAGGACCCCGAGGACCCCATACAAGCCACTTAGCATTCATAACATAAGAAATAGAACTAAAGAAATAAAAAATTGTCCAAGTCCAATAGTTTTATAAAAGAAAAGCGGAAGTCTAAAAAGCTTTGTCTCAATAGCCATCTAATACAATAGAATGAAATTGGGCCTAGCCCATACATCATGTCCAAAACTGAAATACAAGAAAGAAACTAGAATAATGAAAATCAACCCTTGAAGCATGAGGACTCACCGAAGCTCGGGAACCTCGAAATCAACAACTAGCCACGAAACTGAAAAACCTGACTATCGGACCCTACATTAAGGGAAATGTAGGCAAGAGTGTGCATTAGTACAAAACAATGTACCAAGTATGATAGCTATGCATAAAACGTTTAAATCATGCTAAAAGAGGACATTTCATGACATGCAATTGACCAAGCTAAAACATGATATTAAAGGGTTAGAAACCATAATTCATAAAAACCATGGTCAATGCAAGCTAACATCATTTAAAGCCTTTGAACATATATCAGATACTTCTTGAAGTAACCTTGGTTCATTATTAATGTGGGAATTAGCCTTAACCGACATAGAGGCCATGTGAGATATAACATGATCCCTCGGTGTCTCCCACACCAAAAAGGGTTGTCCTACTTGCAAAGGTAAGGACCATAAATCTGAGTTAAAGTGGATCCACTATCTAATGTCTATCTAGACAATAATCCTAAGGGATAAGGAGATTGCTACTAGAAACCCAACCTTTACTAACGAAAGAGCTTCCATCTCAATATCCTCTCGATGCTAAGCATAAATCCCACAGAATAGTCATTTCTTATTTGTTCTTATTATCCATGGAAAGGCACATCATCTTGCCAATCCAAGCTAAGTCATCATCCATGGAAAAGTGTCATTCATAACCAATCCAAGCTAGGTTTCATTAGGATAGCTCTTATCTTTGATTCAATTAGGTGATAAGACATTTCAACCTTTAGAAACCTTATTATGGGAGAAAACCTTTCACATCATGCTTTCATATGTTTATGAGAAGATCCTTTTAATAACACAATAATAATATTATCATTGATACTTTACTTTCAAAGCATTCTTAAAATATTTGCATAGATTTCCTAAGAAAATGCATAATTCCATAATTTACCTTTCAAGGTTCAAAACCCACATTCAATCATCAACATTTAGAAAACATGGGTTAGCTACAGATTTCATCATAAATTCATGTAAATATATCAATACATACTTAATTTCATAAAACTCTTCCTCCATAATCATAATCCACATCATATGATCATAACTTGAAAACATGGGGATTACAAGTGTTCATGGGGAAAATCATCATAAAATCATAGTATTTCATCAATTCATATGTAAGCGATCATAATTCAATCATTTAAATCAATAATGAAGAAAACCCATGACAATTGAAGAAAACCCTCACTCAATTGGGGATTTCTAACTTTGAAAATAGAGCAATTTGGGAACTCCATGAATGAAAGGAATCAATGGATGAAAATTATCATACTTTAAAGCCAAATGCTTATCTTCAATGGAGGAATTGAGACTTGACTTGAAACCCTAGGTTGAATCCTTCTTCTTCAAGCTTTTCTAGAGAGAGAAATATTGGAGAGTTCTTTTTTTTGGTGAATTTGGAGAGAATGAAGTGAATGGGATAATTTGGGGGTTGAAAACACTTATATAGGGGTCTTATTGAAGGGTAAACCTACGTAGTATAAGAGTTAATTAATTAGTAAAAGACTGAACTAACCATGGAAATAACTGCCAACCATAACCTATGGCCATCGATCGAAGGACCATGGACTGACCGACGGTCCGTCCTGCACGAGCATCGATTGTGGTCAGGAACTCACTTTGGGGTGTCTGGACCACGGGCCCTCGACCACAGACCATGGTACCACCAACAGTCTGTTTGTTCGGGCCGTGGTTCCTCTCTTTTTGAACCCTTTTTGGGTGTCATCCACGGACCACACCTACGGCCCGTGGTCCCATCCACGGGATGTGAGTGGCCTTTGTGGGTCGACACCTGAAACTTTCTAAAATCTATTTCTTACCCTCTTTCGAACCATGGTGTTATAAGGGTTGAGGAAAATCCTTAAGAGTTCATTGATGAGATGTACAAGGTTTTGATGATCATAGGAGTGCCTGTGGAAAAGGCGAAGTTGGCCGTTAATCTACTTGAGAGTGTTCCTCAAATATGGCTCAACCAATGGAAGTAAAAAAAGGTGGAAGATGCGGGTCCTCTTTATTGAGAAAAGTTCAAAGTTTCCTTCCTTGATAAGTTCTTTCCCCTTGAGATGCGGGAGACAAAGGTTCTTGAGTTGATCAACCTTCGTCAAGGAAACATGAGTGTGAAGGAAAATGATTTGAAGTTCACTAAATTGTTTCGATATGCTCCTACTATTATTGTCGATCCTAGGGCAAGATTGAGTTAGTTGGTTTTGGGTGTACCCGAAATGGTGGTTAAGCAATGTCGTACTGCCATACTTATGAATAATATGTACATTTCTGTCTTTTGGTACATGCTTAACAAATAGAAGAGGAGAAACTTAAGGAAAGATCTAGGAGGCAAAGAGAGCCAAAACTGGTGATGGTAATATCTCACATTCAAGGTCCATCCATATGGCCGTTCTAAGTTCAGAAAAAGGTTTTCTGGTCAAGGTTCCTCCAATGCTCCACCTAAGTTCATCAAAGATATGGTCTGTAACCCTAAGACTCAAGGAGAAAACGGTGGTGGATCTTCATTATCTACATCTACTTATGCTAGGTGTGGAAAGAAGCACGAGGGTAAGTGCTTCAGCGACACAGATGGTTGCTTTGGTTGTGGTAAAAGTGGTTATAAAATAGGGGATTGTCCACCACTTGTGACTATGGGAAAAGAAGGCAAGCAAGCTCCGCCTAGTGGGCTGGGTTCAAGTGTTTCAAAGTAAAACCGATTTTATGCTTTTCAGAATCGTCATGAGAAAGAGTGTTCTCCCGATGTGATTATAGTATGTTGAAAGTATTCCAACTTGTTATTTATGCTTTACTTGATCGCGGTGCTACCTTGTCTTTTGTGACGCCATATGTGGCTATGAGGTTTGATATTCTTTTGGATGTGTTGTTAGATCATTTTTGTATCTCTACTTTAGTTGGTGATTCTATTGTGGCTAAGAGGGTCTATAGAAAGTGTCCTGTCTCGTTGTCCCATAGAGTCATGTTGATCTTGTAGACTTGATATGCTAGATTTTGATATTATCCTTAGTATGTATTGGCTGCATTCATGCAATGCTTCTATTAATTGTAGAACTCGAGTAGTCAAGTTTCAGTTTCCAAATGAACCCATGCTAGAGTGGAATGAGGGAGATTCTATGCCTAAGGGTCAGTTTGTTTCTTGTCTTAAAGCTAGAAATATGATTTATAAGAGTTGCATATACAGTCTCATTCGGGTAAGGGATATGGATTCAAAAACCCCTACTGGTGAGTCGGTCCCTGTTGTTCACGAGTTTTTGGAAGTGTTTTCCAATGATTTACTTGGTGTTCTGCCAAAAAGGGAAATAGACTTCGGTATTGACCTTCTACCAAATACTCAAGCTATCTCCATTCCTCCTTATCGTATGGCTCAAACAAAACTTTAGGAATTTAAGGAGCAATTTTGTTGGATAAGAATTTATTGACCAAGTATCTCTCCATGGGGTGCCCTAGTTTTGTTTGTTAGAAGGAAAGATAGTTCACTCCGTAGTGTATTGACTACTGGAAATTGAACAAGGTTACCGTTAAGAACAAATACCCTCTCCAAAGGATAGAAGATTTGTTTGATCAACTTCAAGGGGAAAATTACTTTTCTAAGATTACACTCTTGTCGGGTTATCACCAATTGAGGGAGAAGGAATATGACATTCCGAAGATGGCTTTTCAATCTCTGAATGGTCATTATGAGTATTCAGTAATGTCGTTTGGTTTAACTAATGCTCTGACTGTATTTATGGATTTGATTAATAGGGTGTTTAGACAATACCTTGATATTTTTGTGATTGTGTTCATTGATGATATATTAATCTATTCGAAGAGTGAAGGCGATCATACCAATCATTTGAGGATTGTGTTGCAAATACTCAAGGACAAACAACTTTTCGCAAATGTGAATTTTGGTTAAGGTCCGTGGCTTTTCTTGGTCATATTGTTTTTGGAAAAGGTATTTAGGTAGATCCTAAGAATATGGATGCGGTAAAGAGTTTGCTTAAACCTCTATTCCCTTAGAATATTTGGTGGACTTCAGTGGGTCCACATCTCTCCTTAGCTCAGCAATAGTGGCCTTTAGGGCCGTCTCCTCCTTAGTGTCCCCTTGGCCACGCTCGCACACCACTATCCTAGCTGTAAGGGCATTAATGGTAGCACTCAAAGCTGTCACAACATCATCGAGGGCTGTCTGAATCATGCCCAGAATGGTGGCCTCAAGTCTAGTGGCACGAGGATCAACATAATTGGCTAGCTGGCCCATCCGTAGTAATGCAGCTTGAGTGAGCGGGGGCCGGGAGGCATCAACAACAACTGTACAAGATCTTGGAGGCAAGGGAGTAGTAGAGGAACTGGGAATAATAGAAGGGACAACACTAGAAGTACCTGAAGGCCCAGGGGCTGGAGTAGGCAAAGTGCATCCATTGGTAGTGAGTCAGTGTTTACAACCGGGGAAGTATCCACTGGAGTTGCCTTCTTCTTTTCCACCTCATCTTTCAAGTACTTTGCCTCAATCCATTGGTAGTGAGTCAGTGTTTACAACCGGGGAAGTATCCACTGGAGTTGCCTTCTTCTTTTCCACCTCATCTTTCAAGTACTTTGCCTCAATCCTTCGGATGTCGGTACAAGATGTGGGAGTCACTTCCATATCCTTCTTCTCATCTCTAGGGACCCAAGCATGCTTGCACAACTCGATGATCAATACCGTAAAAGGGAGGGAAGTTTGGTGTTGCTTGGACCTCGTGACCATCACTTGTGCCATAAGCATCCCCCGGTTCAGCCTTGTCCCATCAATATTGCAACCCAGAAAGGCTTTCTTGGCGTGGCAGAGAATCGACTCGTTCTGGGATGGAATAATGGTACTGCTCATAAAACCAAACCAGAACCTTGCTGCTATGTTCAGGTCCTTCTTCTCAATGGGTGTTCTAATCTCAAGACATTTGGGAGTACGGTCTGATATCAGCGGAGCCAACCACTTCTTCATGTTTTCTAGTGTCTTTGTCCTGATCAGAGTTTGGCAATCATCCCCAATTCATGTGGAAACATTGAAGACTGCATTTATGGCATCAGTATCACACTTTACCTTTCTACCTCTGACGACCACATAGTCAACTGGCTTGAATTTAGCTGTTGGCTTCTTCCCTTGTGGCACTAGGGCACTATAGGCACTGTAGAATTCTCTGACCCAATTTGGAATGTACGGGCCACGGGTCTTGGTGAAGAGCTGGAATGTGTGCGATCTCAGATTGCTTGTGATCTCTGGATACCTGTCTATGACGCCATCAGTTGACAGTCGCTTCTCCTCTATAATGGTCCTTAGCCCCTCAATCTTCGGTATGTTCATAGACCATGGGGGAGGACCCTATACTAGCGGTGCTAGGACCACAGTCTAAACTAGAGTAGAAGAAGTGGTGGTAGCCTAGAGGGACCTAAGCCTAGACGGATCATTCAGCCTCTTGAAACGCAACTCCGCTCTCTGGGCTGCTAGTAGCCATTTTGATTGAATAGCGTTATCTAAGACAGTTCATCCAATTCTAAGCTTCAACGATCGTTAGTTAGTATATAACCCAACTAAATGAGTTGGGGTCGAATCCCAAAGGGAGTGGTATGTGTTTATGATTTAATAGGAAAGTACGTATATCCTCAAGTCAATCATAGAAATAAACATTATCGAATAACAACATAATTCAAATTAGGGGGTGACACGAATGTAAAATAACATAGGGGTTTTGGTTTGAAGTTATCAATTACAGCAGCAACAAACAACACAAAAATAACGATAATGAGACGGGTTGTTGGGATGTGATTTGATTATAGGCTAATGTAGACAAATGGGTAATCGCAACTGTTAGGAAATAACTGAATGTTAGTGAGTAAGCTAAGTCATAGAGGTAATAAATTTTCTCTCGAACAATTTATCCCGAATCAAGTTGGTTTCTCTCAAACACAAACAAGCAACTAAGACGAGCCTACACCTTAGTCTATTCACTCTCTCAAGCTGAATATGTGGGACTGAGTTTAGGATTCACTCTCTCGAGCTGAACCCATATCAACCCAATAACCACTAACCATTAATCAACAATCTTGGTTTTAAAACCTCTCTCTCGAGCAAGCCAAAAATACGAAGGTAGAACTGCATTTGAAACTACAAGTCTTTATATTAAACCACAATTAGTGATTAAACTCACTTCTAAACAACATCTAAACTAACAATTAGCAATACCCATAAACTAAATCAGCCCATAATCACATAATCACACCCCAAGAATTGGAGTTTTAGCTAGACATCATAAAAATATAAAAATCGTTACCAAATTGTGTTTCCATCAAATGGGTAAGATTAATTTCGTCTTTACAAAGATCCAAATTGAAAAATCTCAAAGACCCACTTCCAATTTCTCAAAAGTGAAAAACTTCAATTCTTTAAAGCTAAGGAAAACTTAGTCTCAATATGCAGAGTTCAATTTCAAATCTCAAAAATGATTCCAAAAGATTAAAAGCATTCACCAAAGATCCTAAACTAAATGTTCAAAAACGTATTTATAGTTGCCAAAAATATGTTGCAAAGGACCATTCGGCCCAGTAAGTTGAGTTCGCCGATCAACTAGGTGATCCGCCTTTTGTTTTGTTCAATTGCCTTTTTGCTTTGGCCTTCAGCTTCCTCAAGTTCTGTAACTTTGGGCTATCGAACACTATATCGCGGAACCACTTGGCGATCCGCCGACTGATCCTTTCTCTCGCCAAATTGATTTTCTCCTTCAGGGCTTGGCACACTAGAACTTTAGGTGAGGTAATGGCCATTCGCCGACTCGACAAAGGGACTTCGCGATCACCAGGCTTTTATTTCTTCCTTGTTTCAGCTCACTTCGTTCCTTTTTGCAAATTAGTGTCCATGCTTTGGTCTTGAATCCATATACCTGGAAACCAAGGGTTTTTCATCAATTATTGGAACAAAATAAGCATTTGAGGACACAAAATCATTATAATTAAAGCCCTGGATGAGTCCAAATCTATGACTCGTCAATTGTGCACTCAAAGATTCAAATTGTGTCTCACCATTATCAAAGATGCTCAAGTTCACAATACTTGCTTCAAATGAAAGTTCAAGCTCAACAATGGTACTCAAATTCCCTCACAACAAAGATTATTCCCTATCCACACAAAGTTCTTCAAAAATTTATAGTTCGGGAATCACATATGACTCCACAAAGATGAACACATGCATGACTTCACCCATAGGTTTTCCTTGATTTTCCAATCCACATTCGTTTAAACTTACTTAAGATCACAAAGGTCTTTTGAAGGCTTGTAATAGGGTTGAGTGTAAAGGTATAGTCATTTAAGCTCAGTGGCTGCTATTCTCATGAAATGTGGTCTGAACATCACTTCTTCCTTTTCTTCAATATTTTTATCATGCTCATAATTCACACCATTATTCAACTTCAAATGGACTACAGGATACCCCATTTCTTTTGCAACTTCCACTACTTTATTTCACAAGTTTACCATTCTTTTATCTTTTGCTTTCTGCTTTTTTTTTTTACATGGAGGGGTTCCATCTTTTTTCAAAACAGCTTAAAAGGGAAATTTTTTCACACTTCTTGATTTAACTTCTCTTTTCACCACACCCACAACTTAGGCTTTTGGCCTAAGTTGGCTATTCAAACAAACCACACTTCATGAGAGTTATGGGTGAATGAATAAAGAAGGGTAACAATTGTTCAAGTTTCTTCCAAGAAAAGGATAAGGCTCAAGAGGGTTCAACGAAGGTTCACACATCTCACAAGGTTGGCCACAAAAAAGGTATACTGTCAAATTGTTTCACTCTTCAAAATTGTTGTCTAAGATCATTTCAATTACTCGCATCACTTAGTCAACCGGACCAACGAGGCAAATTTTAGGTGTCATCACACACAATGTTTAAGGTAATCTCATCACAAAAGGCATTGGCACCAATATCAAACATGACTCCACACTTTCTATCTAGTGTGCAATGTTCAACACAAGAGACTCATTCGATAACCGGCTACGCAAAGAGATTCTAAAAGTCCGAACATTGTCTATGCAACTTTATTTGGCCTTATCGTAGCCGCATATTCATTTCGTTCAATTAAGAGCACTATTTGAGTCATCGGTATAGATCACAACCGATACTCGAATAAATTTTGAGAGAACAAAAGACTTAACAACCAGACTCCTACCACCCCCACCCATAGCATCCAACATTGTCCCCAATGTGAGATGAGAACAAACATTAACAAAAATAAATATAAAATACTGGCGCTTAAACAAACACAATAGGGTGAAAAGGAATCTTCACTAGGCGCCTATTTTACAAAAGCTTGGTGCAATCGCCGAACCGTTCGGTGATTCGCCAAATTGTCTGGAGCTCGCCAAATTTTCAAGAATGCAACCATTCCATTTTAGGGCAGGAAGGCGGACAAGAGCAGGTCCGCCGAATAACATCAGCGCATCGCCTAATGGATGTGAAACCACGCCAAAAGATCTAAGACTCAGGCTATCAAGGCTAGTGCGAAAAGGCGAAAAAAGTCGGGTCACCCAATCACCTCGGCGAATCGCTGAGTGGTGTATGTATCTTACCTAATGTTCCAGTATCTCAGCCAACTGTTGACATCGTGAAGGCAATCAACTTCGTGATCGCTGAACTTACTCGGCAAACAGCCGAAGAAGTCTTAGCCTTGAAAAATCACCAACACCTGCACATTTAACAAACATTATTCAAAACTACAAACACTTGGGTTGCCTCCCAAGAAGCGCACTATTTAACGTCGTGGCATGATGTGGAAATGCTTTCAAGCATCTTCCAGGTACACCACTTCAATCACAAAAAAATCATGGCATTCTCTAAAATATAACTTTAAGCATTGCTTATTTACTTTGAAGGCAGGGCCCTCTTTACCTTCGATTTCAATGGCTCCATTTGTGAACACCCGTATTACTCTAAATGGGCCTGACAATTTTTATTTGAGCTTTCCCGGAAAGAGTCTTAGTTGAGAATTATATAGCAACACCCAATCTCCAACTCGAAACTCCCTTATAAGGATTTTTGGATCATGCCACTTCTTCATTTGTTTCCTTATAGAGGGCTAAACTTTCACTTGCCTTAAACCCGAATTCATCCAATTCATTTAGTTGATCTACTCTTCCTTTTGAAGTCTTGGCCCAATCCAAATTTAAAGCCTTTAATACCCATAATGCTTTGTGTTCCAGTTCAACCGGTAAATGGCAAGATTTCTGAAAAACTAGCTGATATGGAGACATACCAATTGGTGTCTTGTAGGCAGTGCAATATGTCCACAGAGCATCATCTAGCTTTTGAGACCAATCAGTCCTATTTGCATTTAAAGTCTTAGCCAGGATACTCTTGATCTCCCGATTTGAAATTTCCACTTGGCCACTTGTTCGAGGATGATATGTCATTGCTACTTTATGTCGCATCCTGTATTTGCTCAATCCAGATGCAAAAAGCCAATTGCAAAAATGGAATCCACCATCACTAATAATAGCCTAAGGAGTGCTGAACCTAGCAAAGATGTAGCATTTTAGGAACTGAACAACACTTTTCCTTTCATTGTTTGGTAGTGCTACAACTTTTACCCATTTAGAAACATAATCTACTGCCACCAAAATGTACTTATTACCAAACGAACTCACAAATGGACCCATGAAATCAATTCCCCAAACATCAAATAACTCAACTATCAAAATAGGTTTCAGAGGCTGCTCATGTCTTCTGGACACTCCACTATGTTTTTGACATCTTAACAAATTCATGAATATCTTTGTAAAGGGATGGACAGTAGTAACAGCTTTGAAGAATGTTAACGGCTGTACGCACTCCACCATGATGACCACCATCCAGTTAAGTATGACAAGCATGGAGAATTTCATTGAATTCCTTTTCTGGCACACATCTCCTAATGATATGGTTTGCGCACTCTCTGAATAAGTATGGTTCATCCCAAAAGTATGTCTTGACATCGAACAAGAACCTCTTTTGTTGATAGAAGTTCAATTCTTCTGGTATCAATCCACATACTACATAGTTAGCAAAATCAGCTTACCAAGGAGTTTGTTGTAGAATTACCGTGAATAGCTGTTCATTAGGAAAGGCATCATTTATGTCCACCTCTAGCTCATAATTCTCCTTGCCTTCTAACCTTGATAGGTGGTCAACTACCTGATTTTCACAACCTCTATTGTCTTTGACTTCAAAATCAAATTCTTGCAACAATAGCACCCACCTTATCAATCTTTGCTTGGCATCTTTCTTTGCTATCAAAAAAGCAGAGAAGCGTAATCAGTGTGTACAACCACTTTTGTGCCTAGCAAGTATTCCTAAAATTTCTCAAATGCATATACCACCGCAAGTAATTCTTACTCCGTAACTATATAGTTACACTGAGCACCATTCAGAGTTTTGCTTGAGTAGTAAATGGGATGGAATAACTTGTTGCATTTTTGCCCCAACACGACACCTAATGCTGTACCACTTGCATCACACATCACTTTGAAGGGTGCTGGCCAATTAGGACTAATGATAACCGGGGTGGAAATCAATTTCTCTTTCAAACACTTAAAGATTGCCATACATGCGTCATCAAAGTTGAATTTTACGTTCTTCTCCAACAGCTTGCACAAAGGGTGTGTAGTTTTTGAAAAGTCTTTTATGAACCACCTATAAAAGCCAGCATGCCCAAAATACTATGAATACTTTTTACCGAGATTGGTGGTGGTAGCTTTTCAATTACTTCGATCTTTGCCTTTTCAACTTCAAGCCCTTTTTGTGACACTTTTTGACCAAGAACTATACCTTCCCTAACCATGAAAAGACATTTCTCCCAATTTAGGACCAAGTATATCTCCACACATCTTTGAAGGACCTTCCCCAAGTGTACCAAACATGCTTCAAAAGTATCACCCACACCAGAGAAGTCATCCATAAAGACTTCCTTCAAATCTTCTACAATATCAGCGAAAATAGATAGCATGGAATGTTGAAACGTTGCTGGAGCTTTACATAACCCAAAGAACATCCTTCTGAAAGCAAAAGTTCCATACGGACAAGTGAAAGTTGTTTTCTCTTGGTCTTCTGGGGCAATCGAGGTTTGATTATATCTGGAGTACCCATCTAAAAAGCAATACCATCCTCTTTCTGAAAGCTGATCAAGCACTTGATCCATAAAAGGCATGGGAAAGTAATCTTTCTCGGTCTACAAGTTTGGGTAATCCATGCATACTCACCATCCGGTTACTGGTCTCAAAGAAACAAGCTCCCTCTTTTCATTTGGAACTACCGTGATGCCTCACTTTTTTGGTACACATTGTACCAGACTCACCCACTTATTATCCGCAATAGGGTAGATCACCCATGCAACCAACCATATTATCTCCTTTTTCACCACCTCTTGCATCGGTGTGTTCAATCTCCTTTGATGCTCAACACTCACTATCAAGCTGAATTTTGTGAGTTCAAATGCTGGGTGGAATGTCCACAATGTCAGCGATAGTCCATCCAATCACTTTGATATATCTTCTCAACACTTCATAGAGCAACTTTACTTGCCATTTAAGTAAGTCAACTGCAATGATTACGGGTAAGGTGTTATTTTCCCCCAAGAAGACATATCGAAGATGGACAGGGAGAACTTTCAACTCAAGCTTTTGTGGTTCCTCCGTTGATGGCTTCACGGGAGGATTTTCTCAAATTTTCAGACAAATATCCAGCTTTAATGGAGTCTTTAAATATTCACCCAAACCTGAAAGGGCAACTACTACTTCATTGTAACCCTTGACTTCGAACTCATCATAGTTTGCAAGCACAACTTCAAGCAGTTCACTAATACACATCAAATGGCTCAAATAGCCATTGCTTCATCAATTACATCAATAGTCAAAACCACATGAATATCTCTTGGGTGCTTCATTAACTTACACACGTTAAAGGTGACTTCTTTCTCATTCATCCGGAATTATTTAATTCTCCACTTTCAACATCTACCAATGCTCTCTTGGTTGCTAAGAATGGTCTTCCCAAAATAATGGGAATTTAAGCATCAATCTCGCAATCAAGGATGAAAAAATCAGCCAAAAAGATGAATCGATCAACCTTTACCAAGATATCATAGAGTATCCCCATGGGGTGCTTGATTGATCAGTCTATCATCAGAAGTCTCATTGTTGTGGATTTCGGTTCACCCAACCCAAGTTGTTTATAGATTGCACACAAAATTAGATTTGTACTTTCTCCCAAATCACATAGGGACTTGGAAAATTGGAGAACACCGATAGTGCAAGGAATGGTGAAGGCTCAAGGATCTTCTTGCTTTTTAATCATCTCATTGGTCATAATTGCACTACAGCTATGAGAGACTTGAATTGTTTCGAAGCCCAAGCTTCTTTTCTTTCTAACTAACTCCTTCATAAACTTTGCATAACCTGACATTTCTAACAATGCTTCCACTAGTGGGAGATTAGTTGATAATGTCTTGAACACCGATAGGAAGTTCTTAAACATCTCATCCTCATTTTTCTTCTTGAGACGTTGGGGAAATGGAGGAGTTCTTTTGGGGAGAGTTTGCACCACTTTGGAGATTAAGGTGCTTTTTCCCGCATCTTTTTGTAACTCTTTGGCAAAGCTTTGTTGGATGGGTATCTCTTCTTCCTCAATACCTTTGTCTTCTTAATGAGCTTGTGCTTCATCATTATGCTTCATATCACCTACCACTACCTTTCCACTATGAGTTACCACAACCAGATATCTATTACCATCATCCACCAAAGTTGTTATGTGTATGGTTTTGCCGTCCCCCATTATTTTTTATTCCAATTGTGCCGAAAGTTGACTCAAATGACCTTCAAGTAGATTTATTGCATCAACGTGAGAATTCACTCCATTGTTTAATGACGAGAAATCGGCTTTAATCCCTTTTAGCAAGTAATCCAGGCCCTCAACTTTGTCAAGGATACGAGACAACAAATCGTCCATTCGGAGACTACTTGCACTCCCCTTTGACTTTGGGCTCTCACTCGATTGAGTGTGATCCTCTTCATGATCATCCTCTCTTTTCTAAGTATCACTTTGCCCAGCCCATTCTTGAAAGTGTCTTCTCCGCTCTTCTTCTTTGTGAGAGTTCTAACCTTGATTCCCACCCCGGTGCAAGTAGCGTGGGTGGAAACCCTCCTCATATCTGTGAGAGTTCTAACCTTGATTCTCCTCCGGGTTTGAATAGCCCAAGGAAGAACCCTCCTCAACTATAAACACCCCCCTTTCTTCTTTGGGCTTTTCCACATTTTTGAACATTTGTTCTTGTAGCAGCTCCATTTGGAATAACATCTTGTTGATGTTCTCATCCCTTTCTTTTTCTTTATCAAGTTGCTCTTGAGTTATTCTAAAGCAAAAAGGTGAAACTTTTCTTCTTGAGTGTACCATGCTTGATTAATTTTCGTCATGTTATCAAGAAGAAATGAAGCCACCTCAAACGATTGCAAAATTATTCCACCTCGAACCAATGGATCAGCTACTCCTTTATTTATCGAATCAAGACTTCATAGAAGAATTGGAGCAATACATTGTTTGGAAGTTTGTGAGATGGGCATTGAAGTAGTAGCTTCTTGAACCTCAACCATGTTTCATGGATAGGTTCACCTTCCAATTGCTGGAAACCTTGAATGTTGTCTCTTAGTTTCATCATCCTCGAAGGGCGAAAGAATCTCACATTGAATACCGTGGTAAGCTCATCCCAAGATGTGATGGAATTCTTTAGTAACTCATCTAACCATTTGCTAGCTTAACCCATTAGAGATAATGGGAATAATCTGAGACATAATGATTCTTGTTATACATTCATGAATGAGAACGGACCACAAACCTCTATAAAATTCTGCATATGCTTATGTGGGTCTTCGTGAGTCAACCCTCTGTAGAGTGCCTTCATTTGTAGGAGTTGGAGAGTTGTGCTAGTGACTTGGAATTTAGAATTCTCTTCGGTTGATGGTAGACAGATTGCACCAATCCCACTCAATTGGATTGGTTATGCACACTATTGAGATCGCCAATATCACCTTGGTGGTCCACTTGGCTACCATTAATTTCTGCCTCACTGATTTCCTCATATGTTCAACACAACCAACAAAAACACAAAACAAATCAAATCGATTCCACTTCATCTAACAAAATCACAAATCAAACTTTGATAAGAGAATTCTAAACAACACCACTCCCCAGCAGCGGCACCATTTTGATTAACGTATCAACTACACCTCATTCGATACTAGGTGTAGACGATTGTTAAGCAGTATAAACCCAATAATAGAGTTGGGATCGATTCCACATAGTAGTTTTATTTTGAATTCAAATATGAAGTTACAATAGTGATTTTTGTAGCTGAAGGAATAGGAGTTTTCGAAACCTATTAATAAAATTTGAAGAGTGACAACAATGTCAGGGTGAGGGGTTTTAGATTAGAAGCCAACCTCAACAAATAACTAGGAACAACCAAATAAGGGAAAGATACTTGGGGGATTGACCAACCAATTGCTAAATTCAACTCAATGGATGCAAATCACTAACCAAAAATGCTAACTTTTCATGGGTAAGATGAACTTTAAATGAGGCACTTTTCTCTCAAACAACTACCTCGTTTCCACTGAGTTCTCTCGAACCTTAATGCTCTAAAAAAAGGACCAGTCCACAACCTCACCATATCGACCCTTTCTAGCTGGATACATAGAATTACTCTTGGGATTCACTCTCTCGAGCTGAATCCATTATGACCAACCAACTATGATTGCCAACTTATCACTTTAATTTTACACTTCTTTCTCAAGCAAGCATAAAACACTAAGTTATATTGAAATAAACATGCAATAGAGTAGTTAAACAACAACGATAAGTTAGACCCACTCTTAATTAGCACTAAAATTGATAATAACTAACACCTATCAAGTCAAATTCAACAATTAATCACATTGTCAAACCCTCAAGATTGGTGTTTTAGCTCATCATCATAAAATAAATAAATTCAGTACCTAATACATGCTTCATAGTTGGGTATTGAAAATAAAAGTTCTAAGATTAAAAATGTCTTTTCTATTACAGTACCAAATTGAAATCGCTTGCCAAAATTCCTTAAAATCAACAAGAATAGTGTTTTTGTTCTCTCTATTTCGTTCCATAATGACTGGATGCCTTCTCTCTTTTCCAAAAGTCAATTTATAGTGATCTGAGATATGGCATTTTGGGGTTGATCGCCAAGGATAGTTGGGCTTCACCGACCAGGCGGCGACTCGCAGAGCTTGTTCATAAGTGTGAAGCGCCCCACATTTCTGAATGAGAGGCTACAAGATGATCAGGAAACTTCACTTCTTCATACTCTAAGTACTGCCATAGAGTTTAATTTTATAAGATTTTTCTCCTAATCCTTACCCGATGGTCCACATGATATTACTATTAGAAGGGCTAATGCTAGAAGGAATGAGGAAGATAATGTGGAGCAAGAAGTTCCTCCTCAAGCTCCAATTGACCCTTTAGGTGAGAATGTGACTAATGCGGAGCTTAGCACAAATTTTCAAGTGTTGTCTCAATCCATGATGGTCCAAGAAAATAGAGAGGTGGTAGCCCTCGTGAGCCCAAATGTGGGTACGATGGTGTCAAGTGTAAGGGATTTTATGAGGATGAACCCTTGAAAATTTTATGGCTCCAAAGTGGAGGAAGACCCTCAAAAGTTTGTCAATGAGGTCTATAAGGTACTTGCTATTATGGGAGTGACTCCGGTAGAGAAGGGGGAATTGGCTGCTTACCAATTGAAAGGTGTTGCTCAAGTGTGGCACGACCAATGGAAAGAGGCAAGGCCGGTATGAGCGGGTCCCGTAGAGTGGGAAGTGTTTAAATTTGCATTTTTTATAGGTTCTTTCCGCTTGATTTGAGGGAAGCAAATGTGCAAGATTTCACTAACCTTCGTTAAGGAAGTATGAGTGTGAAGGAGTATGCCCTAAAGTTCACTCAATTGTCTAAGTATGCTCCAACGATGGTGGCAGATTCTAGGGTTAAGATGAATAAGTTTGTGACGGGTATATCCGATATGGTGGCTAAAGAGTGCCGTACCTCAATGCTCATTGGTGACATGGACATCTCCCGTCTTATGGTCCATGAACAACAAATTGAGAAGGGGAAACTCAAGGAAAAGTCTAGGGAGAAAAAGAGGTCTAGAGTGGAGGATGATAATCCTTCTCATGCAAGGTCCGATCCACATGGTCGCCCTAGGTATAGACAAGTGTTCTCTGGGAAAGGTTCCTCAAATACTCCTAAGTTAAATGAAGGAAGGGTGTCTAACTCTAAGCCTCAAGGAGATGGTAGTGGGGTTCTATTGCCAGGGTGTAGTAAGTGTGATAGAATACATGCGCGTGAATGCCTAGCGGGTTCTAATGTTTGTTTTAGTTGTGGTAAGTTGGGCTACATGATAAGGCATTCCCCTACAATTTCTAGAAGTGAAGGAGATAGACTTCGTAGGTCTCAACCTTACCCTTCATCCGGTACAATTGGTTCGGGTGTGAATGCTCCAAAGGAGAATAAGTTTTATGTACTCCAAGTTCGAGGTGAAGAAGAGCGTCCTTCGGATGTGGCTATCGGTATGTGTTTTATGCTTTATTAGATTCTGGTGTAGCTTTGTCTTATGTGACTTGATAGACTTGATATGCTAGACTTTGATGTTGTCTTTCGTATGAATGAACTGCATTATTGTTATTTTTATTGATGGTAGAATTCGATTGGTCATTATGAGTTTTGGGTATATTCCATAGTTTAGAATCATCTTGGGAGATGGATGAGAAAGCTTAGTGATAACTTTATTCGACCTTATTTGAATTGAAAGAAATGGTGTTTAGAAAGTCCATTTAGGCTTGCTCCCAAAGGGGAGATGATGTGCTTAGATAGCAAGGTCGTTGAGTGTTCCTAATGTTATGATTTGGGGTTTACTTGAAGCTCTTTTCCTTCAAAGGTATAAAGATTTTGGGAAGTTTAGTCCCCGTTTCATAGGCCCATATGAGATCTTGAGGTGTGTTGGTAGGGTTGTTTAGGAGCTAGAATTTCCTAATGAGTTGACATCAGTGTATTCGGTTTTCCATGTCTCTATGATTAAGTTGTTTTTTAGAGATCGACATCTATAAGTTCCCTCAAAAGGATGGAGAGTTAATGAGAATCTTTCTTATGAAGAAGTACCGGTTGAGATTTTAATCTGGCAAGTTAAGCAGTTGAGGAACAAGAAAGTTACTTCCGTGAAAGTATTATGGAGGAATCCCTTAGTTGAGGGTGCTACTTGGGAGGCCGAGGCCGATGTGATGACCCGATATCCTCATCCTTTCCTTCTACTCCTCTTTTGGCTTGAGATGATAAGTTCCTCTTAGTCTGTATTATAATTTGGAGTCATGAGTGTTTATATGTTCCCATGATTTCTTTATGTTGTGCATGTTCTTGAAAATCTTGTGTTCTGAAAGAAGATGAGTTTATATGATTATTTCCCCGTGTTGTATTGCATTGAGTATGAATTGCCTATAGACTTCATGAGATGTATTGATAAACATGTCGTAACTTGGAGTTGAGAGAATTCCTCCTTGAAATATGCTTTGAGTAGAGATAACATATAGGATGCTTGAGGTTGTGTTGAGCATGTTTTTAGTATAGAGAGGTAATTCTTCCTTGAACATGAGAAATGTTAAAATTTCATGCATTTTGGGTTGTTAGATGTAGCTCCTACCTTCCTAGAGATGCATTGAGCATGTTAGAGTATGGAGTTCAGGTTCCTCCCTAGTTGTGTGCATTTAGATGAGTTGCATGCATGATGAGCTACTAATAAAGAGTATTTTCCTTTAAGAGATGCCTAGATAGTCATTCGAGGATGAATGTCCCCAATGGGGAGATATTGTAACACCCTGTAATCTAGTAGGACAACTACCGCTAAGCATGAGGGTAACAAGCCAAGAACGAGGGCAAGAGCCGAGGGAAAAGGGGCAAGGGCCAAGGCAAGGGACAAAGGCATCCCAAGCACTGTCGCCACCTTCACGACCACCACCACATCTAGTGGTGGGGACCACGGCCCGTGGTGGCTAGGAAGTAGCTTCCCATAAGCTACCTAATGTTGGCCCACCTTCACGAGCCACTTCACGACCAGTTGTCAAGACCACGGTTCATGGGAAGGCTTATTGTGATGCCTTCATTTCTTGGAGTCTGATACAAGGCGGCCTAGCTATTGGTCCAAAGAAAATAAGCAGAACCATGGTTAGTGGTGAGGACCACAGCTTGTGGTGCCTCTCGTGAGGCCTATGCAGTAGGCTGACAAGTGAGGGCCATTTTGGGAAATTTTGATTTAAGTTAGATATAGGTGAGGTCGTTTTGCCTAAGTCTAGTACCCCTATATAAGTGATTTTAACCTTTTAAATTTACCATTCAAGAAATTATTTCCAAAACCCCAAAAGAATCCAAAAGTTCATCCTCTCAAATATTTCTCTCTCTAGAACTTAAAGAAGAAGAAGAAAGAGTTGGAGCTAGGGTCAAGATCAATTCTCCATTCCTCAAGCAATTGTGGGCTTTGTATTCAAGGTATTATGGCTTATTCATCCATGTAATCCTTTCATCAATGGAGCCCCATGAATTCCCTAATGTAGAATAATTATTCCCCAATTCTAGTTAGGGTTTTTCTAAAGTTATGGGTATGGATTCAATTGAGTGGACTATGATTGTTTATGATGGAATTGATATAATTACATGTTTTTAGGATGAATTTACATGTACCCATGTCTAACCCATTCTAGAAAGATGAAATTGATGTAATTGTGTTTTATGCCATGAATGGGGAAATTGAGGATTTCGATGTAATCTTCTAGAATTGATCAAATACATTGTAGATATCTTGAAAGTTAAGCATATAGACATGAATCGATAGAGATTAATGTATGCATGATGAACCATGAATAGTTTTGCTTGATATTGGGGGATATATGATGAAGTATGATTAGATTGCTTAAGATCGAAGCATATAGGTGTGAATTGATTAAGAGAAAAACATATAATCATGAATTGAACGAGATCAAAGTATGATTAGATTGCTTAAGATCGAAGCATATATGTGTGAATTGATGAATTATCACTTGTAAGCTAGGATGATTAGAATTGTGTTGAGACTGAGACATGTATTATGAATGATAATTAAGTAGGGCTTTGAGAGTAAAGCTAATGTGATGAAGTATGATGAGTAGGGCTTTGAGAGTAAAGATTATATGATGAATGTTGATTTGTAGATAGGATTGTGGTGGAAGGAGTTATCCACATTGACCTATATTATGAATGTATGAGATTATGCTCTAAGAATCTATGTAAATGCTTTAAGAACACTTTGAGAGTGAAGTGTCAATGATTATGATATTGTTGTTGTGTTGATTGAAAGGCTATTCTCATGAACACATAATATATAAATGTGAAAGGTTTTCTCACATAGAATTATTCTAGGTTGAAAGGCTGGGTCAGCTAAAATGAATCTAAGTCAAAGTACTATGAGATGTGCTGAGGCTGGAGGTGATTCGCCAAGAGCTTCATATGATAGGATGTGAAGTGCTCTCCCATATTCCTAAGTTAGAGAACATGAGGTGATTACCCCTGTCATGAGATGATAGACATAAGATGATTACCCATGTCATGATATGAAGAGTGTGAGGTTACTACCCTTAATATATAACTCCAAAAGCAAGGCAAGAGGTGAATACCCATTAGCCTTTATTGTAGATAATGGAGGCGAATACCTATGATCCTTATAAAATGATGTGGAGCAGAATACCTATATCATATCATGTTGGACATGGAGACAATACCTATGATCCTTGTAAAATGATGTGGATGCGAATATCTATATCATACAATGGTGGGGCATGGAGGCGAATACCTATGATTCCTTGTAATGGTCATGGAGGCGAATACCTATGACTATACAACTAAGGCAAGATGTGATACCTATTAGCCTTTATGATAGGCATAGGGAGGTGAATCCCCGTGTCTTAAAAATTAAAGCAAGAACAATGTGAATTAAGAAATATAAGAATGACTAGTTTGGATGACCTTCCAATACAACCATGACTAGAGGTGATTTCCCTTGTCTATGAAAGGTAAGCTAAAATATGAGAAAGATTCTTAATGAGCTTACATGATGACCGATGGTTGCCTACTATGATGAGTAAGACTAGTGAAGTATTGTCCATTTCTTGGTTATGAATGCTTCCAGGTTACTTATTAAGTACTCCTTTTATGTTATGATGATTTAGGTACATTGAGTATCCTTATGACATATGTTGTTATCTCTTATGCTTATGTATTATATCTTATGTCGACTAATGCCTATGTTGATGATTTATGCTAGCCATCATAAAATAAGCTTATGACTTGTGATGTTATCTCTTACGTTTCTCATTTGTACTAACACATACTTTTGCCTAAATTTTTTATCAAATGTAGGGTCCGGCGATATTGACTTCCATTCCCGTGGCTAGGTTCATAGTAGAGCAAGGAGTGAAGATTTGGTGAGTCCTCATAGCATTCGAGGATTTGACCACCATTTCCTTATTTCTTTAATTTTATGTTTAGAACTATTGTATGGGCGGTGTCCCAAAGACTATTCATGTTTTAGATGGTTTGAGACAAGTATAAAGGACTTCCGCTTCTTTATATGAAACTTTGATGCTGTGAAAATATTTTAAATTTCGGCTCATTTCTATTATCTTATGTTATGAGATGTAAGTTAGCTTGTATGAGGCCTCTCGGTGTCTTATACACCTTGTTACATCTAGGGGGTACCCCTGGGTCGTGAAACACTCTATCGCACGACTTTAGGGTAATGAAAGAAGTGGAATTTCCTAAACATCTTATAGCCTCTTATTCATAAATGTGGCGCGCTTCACAATCAAAAACAAGATTTTGCTCGTCGTGGCTTATGAGACATCCTAGGACCATTCTAAACCTTGTACTCTGATTACAATGTTTGTCACGACCAAGGGGTACACCCTAGATGTAATATTGCGTATAGGACCCCGGGGGAACCCATACAAGCCACTTAAAATTCATGACATAAGAAATAGAACATAAGAAGTACAACAACATTTTCAAGTCCTATAGTTTTATAAAATAAAGCGGAAGTCTAAAAAGCATTGTCTCAATAGCCATATAATACAATAGAATGAGATTGGGTGTAGCCCATACATCATGTTCAAAACTGAAATACAAGAAAGAACTAAACAATGGAAATCCGTCCTCGAACCATGAGGACTCACCAAGCTTGGAAATTTCAACATCAACCACTAGTCATGAAATTGAGGACCCTAACTGTTGGACCCTACATTTGGAGAAATGTAGGCAAGAGTATGTGTTAGTAAAAAACAATGTACCAAGTATGGTAGCCATTCATAAAACATTTAAATCATGCTAAAAAGGGAGATTTTCATAAGTATGCTATGATCAAGCTAAAACATGTATTTTGAGAGTTAGAAACCATAAGTTATAAAACCATGGTCAATGCAAGTGAACATCATCTTGGAACACATGTGAGATACTTCTTGAAGTAACCTTAGTTCATTATTATTGTGGGAATTAGCCTTAACAGACATAGAGACCATGTGAGGTATAACATGATCCCCGATGTCTCCCACACCGGAAAATATTGTCCTACTTGTCAAGGTAGAACCATGAACTTCTAGCTTAAGTGGATCCACTAGATAATGTCTACTTTAGACAATCATCCTATGGGGGCACATAGGTAAGGGATAAGGACATTGCTTCTAGATACCAATCTCATCTGACATGAGGGCTTCCATCTCAATATCCTCTCGGTGCTAAGCCTAAATCCCATAGAGAAGTTATTAAGTCTTTACTTATCTTCTCATTAAGATACATGGGTAGTCGCCACATGCCTTATCATAAGATAGCTCTTTAGACCATGCATGAGAAAACTTTTCACCATCCACGATCCTTTCATAATAGCTATTAAGGCCACATCCATTCACTTCATGTAGGAGCTGCCCTACTAATACTAATGGAAATAGTTTTGAAATTGTGGCCTATAATAATTGATGGAATATACGGATAGCATACTAATTAAGACCTAATTTAGGAAAATTGCCCGAAAAGCTTTCAAGGCAAATCTGGATGTCATTCAGGTCATGTGGCAAAGCTTCATAGAACATATATACAATCTCATTTATAAGCTTTCTTGAGTCTTAAACATACTTTTATGTTCATGCTTTGTTTTTAATAATTAATAAGTGCATCTTCGAATTCATTTACATCTATTTCATTAAGAGAAGACATGCATATTTTCATAAATTCATCTTTCATAGTCCAAGACCCACTTTATATCAACATAGCTTAGAAAATATGGGTTATGCATGGGTTCATGGGAAATAAACTTAAAATCATGCAATTACTATCAAATAACTCAACATTCAAAGGAACCCATGACATGGAAGAAAACCCTAACTCAATTGGAGAATTCTAACTATGTAAATTGGAGAATTTGGGAACTCCATGGAGGAACGACTTCCATGGATGAAAACTATCATACCTTGAAGCCAATTTCTAATCTTCAATTGATGAATTGAGACTTGAATTGACACCCTAGGTTGAACCCTTCTTCTTCTTCTTCTTCTTCTTCTTCTTCTAGAGAGAGAAATATTTTTGAGAGGAGATTTGATCTTCTTTTAGATTCTTGAGAGAATGGGTCCTAAATTGGCGAAATTTGAGGGAGAACTCTTATATAGGTCTTTAGATAAAGGGTAAAATGATGTAGTATCGAATTAAAATAATTTGAAAAGACTTTTAAGACCCTAACTTAAAGACTGAAAACAAGGCACGCTGGAGCTCGCCATAGGCAACTTTGTGACTCGCCAAGTGAGCCTTTAGCTCACCAAAATTTACAAAAAGTCGAATTGGGGGATAAGTCAACTTAGGCAATACGAAGCCAACTTTGGCAATGCGCCGAGCGGAATGGAGACTTCAACTTAACTCGCCTAAAGTTCCTGAACACTAGATGCTGAAATCGAGCAAAAATGTGAGGGGCTCTACATGGCAGATTGCAAAGTCGACTCGGCAGATCACCAAGTCGACTATTAAGAGAATATTTTCCCTTCTCTAAGTTTGAGGTGTTACAAGATGGATTTGAGATGACATTTAGACTTCTGCTTCACTTTTATAAACTCTTTTATGTTGGGACGGTCTTAAAATCTCTTATTTTTCTATTATCTTGTATGAAGAAACCTAAGTGGCTGGCTACCTTGGGTCGTGACACTTGGACCCCACGTATCCCAAAAATTCCATAGAATCAAGCTAAAACTTACACTTTGAGAACTTGGCATAAAGTTTATTTTCCCTCAATATCTCTAGTACAATCCGCAAATACTAATCCTGATGTGCCTCAGTATTAGAGTACACCGTGATGTCATCAATGAACAATATCACAGAGAAATCCAAATAAGGTTAAAATAACTTGTTCATCAATTTCATGAACAATGCAGGGGTGTATGTCAAACCGAAAGACATCACAAGAAACTTATAGTGCCATAATGAGTCATGAATGTGGTCTTAGGGATATTTGATTCCCTAATATTAAGTTAATTATAGTCGGAACCTAAGTGAATCTTAGATAACGGAGATTCACCATGAAGCTATCAAACAAATCATCAATATGAGGAAGAGGATACTTGTTCTTCACTGTCAGGTTGTTAAACGGTCGATAATCAATACACTTCCTCATGGATCCATTTTCCTTCCTTCATAAACAACATCGGAGCACCACATTGGGAAACACTAGGGCGAATAAATCTCTTACTCAAACAATCCTGCAACTGATCCTTCGATTCCTTCAACTCAACTTGGGCCATACGATAAGGATGAATAAATATGGGATTGGTTCCCGGCCCCAAATCAATGGAAAAATTAATATCCCTATCTTGAGGAACACCCAGAAGATTAGACAGAAACACATCTATAAACTCTCGAGCCACGAGCACAGAATCCATAAGAGGTGACTCAACACTAGTATCCCGAATTAAAGTTAAATAAGACAAATACCCTCTATCAACCAATCTCTGAGCTCTAATGAAGGAGATCACTTTTCTAGGGTAAGAATCACTAGCTCCCGTCCATTCAACTCTTAAGATATGGGGTATTGTTAAGGTCACAGTCTTAGCAAAATAATCAAGAGCAACATGATTCGGAGAAAGCCAATCCATACCCAAGATAATGTCAAATTCTACCATTCCTAAAATGATCAGGTCTACCTAACTGTCATACCCATCAAAAGAAAACAAGACAAGATTGAAACACTCAATCCACTACTAAGGATTCACCCACTTGTGTAGAAACATGAATAGGCAAAGGCATGCAAGTAGACAACATATAAAACCGAACAAATAAATAGGTAGACACGTATTAGAAAGTATATCCCGGATCAAACAATCAAGATATAGGTCGATGACAAACTGGGATTATACTTGTGATCACAACATCAGAAGTCTCAGCCTCAGGCCTCCCAAGAAAATCATAGCACTAGTCATCTTGGCCACCTGTAGCCAGAGTAGAACCTCTACCTCCGTAGTTGGAAAACCCCTACGAAAGTCCTACCACCTCTACCAGTCTAAACTCTGCCTCGACCCCTAGTCGGAGGAGCAGAATCCCTCTCTAGAACAACTGACAAAGAACGTTGAGGTATTGAATGAGTCTATAGAGGACACTGTCAAATCATATGACTTGGATCCCCACAAGTATAACAAGATCTCGGCACGAGTAACTATTGTGAACCCGACGAACTACCATGGAAACCTCATCAAAAACCATAATATCCTCGGGCTGACTTCCACTCTTAGCTACTTGCATTGAATCATAAACTGGTCCATGATGCTGAAAAGAGCAACTACCTCTATGAGAACATGTTCCTCCAGATGAGGCACAAGAAAATTGACCAGAAAAATGGGCCCTCTTGAGCCCCCAAACTCCTCTAAGACCATCAACTTCGTCTCATTGGAGGTGCTCCCAATGCAATTGAAAGAATCACTCTCTCTAGCTACCCTGAACACATAAGAACTAACAGAGAAATTCAACCCCCTAACAAATGAGCGAACTCTCTCTACCTCATCCGGAACAATAGTCATAACATGCCTAAAAAGCTCACAGAAATGGGCTTCATACTCGCTCACTGACACACCAGCCTTAGTCATGCTCTCAAACCTCAGATGACTCTCCTCTCTCATGCTCCATAAAATGAAGTAGTCCTAGAAAGCACTAGAAAAAAATCCCACTCTGTTGGAGGAGATCCAACTGATCTATCCCTCACAAAAGTCCTCCACTAGTCTCTTACGCGACAACAAACCTGAAGTGCAACAAACCCGACACCATGAACACCCACCATACAAACTACCTCAAGTATCTCATGGAAAAAAGGTCAAGAACTCATGCTCATCCTCGCTCGTACCACGCTGAAACTGGGGTGGTTTCATATTTTGAAACTTATCATAACACTTATGCTTAGTTGTCGTCAGAATAACCTCAAGAGTAGTCTAAAAACCCACCATGAGAGAAGTTCTCCAGAACACCTAACATTCTATACAAAGTCTCCTGAAACAAAGGAGCTCCAACTTAGGAGGAACATGGTCCTCAACAACCTCAACCTATGGCTCAAGAGAAGCCTCTTTAGCCCTACCTCTAACTGGAGCCACTCCACCGGCACAACCTCTACCTAGTGCTAGTCCACGAGCACAACCTCTAGCTCGAGCCCTACCTCTACCACTAGATGGGGCCTCAACAAAAACCTCGAGGACTGCCTCCTCTCTACTACATGAAACAAAAGTTCTAGTCCTTAGCATATGCTAAAATATCACGTGCAACTCAACACTAGTGAATGTAACAATGTATAAAAAAGATGAATAAAAGGAAGTTTCATTAAAATCTTTGTAGCCTTTTGAAGATAGGTACAAACATCTTTAAACGAATTTTCATGACTCTACTTAGACTTGGTTTGTACACACGTGAGAATTGTGAACCTGGAGTTCTCAAACCATTTGTATCAACCTAAAAATGGACGTGACGGAACTTTTCTATTCCCACCAAGACAAGTTAACCTCAACCAAATAAAAATGAAAGAAATGCATAAATACATTAGAATAAGAACAAGACAGAGGTGGAAAACTTATTCATTCTAAACAAAACCCCAAAACCTGGTTTTCACGTGTAGAAGGCATTAAATACATAAGTGCGGATTTCAAAGAATAAATACAAGTCTCAATCTTTGTTTCTCAAATAGAACAAAGTATTGGAAAAGGAAAAAGAGGGCCCTCCAAATTACAGTAAGCTACCTTTACAAGTCCTTCACAAGCTTCGAGATCAAAAGAAGGATAAAAAGATCATGCACGTCAGGGCTCAGAACCTACACAAGTGTAGAAGCAAGGGGTAAGTACCAACAACATAGTACCCAACAAGCAACCTACTGAACAAAGCAACTAGCTAGAAAACGAATACCCCTGACGCTCCCACCAAATCTCTTCAAACTGCAGCCTGCACAAAAATTAGCTGAACCAACCAATCTATAATAATTGACTTACAAGGCCCAAAATACACAGCTCAATCTTCACAATTTAAAATTCAACAAATCCAATAAGTCAATGTCAAAGTCAAGTAGTTTAGTCACACGCAACACGTACATTAATCTGAAGTATCAAGCGAGTCACGCATAAGCATCAAAGTTATCAAGTCAAATAATCAATTTTTCATCGAAAACATTTCCCATCTGCACAATATCAGTAGCTGGAATGATTTCCCATCGGCTTTATGTCGAATCACTAGTCGGAACCATTTCCCATCGGCTTTATATCAAAACACTAGCTCGAACCATTTTCTATCGATTTTATATCATTAGCTAGAACCATTTGTCATGTGCTTTACATAACATGTCTCATCATGGTGTTCACAATCAATGCACACAAGAAATATCACACCACATAAAAGAGACAACAATTCATACAATTCAAATCCACATTCATACTTTCAAGCTTTTCATCAATCAATTAACAAAGGATATAATATGGCAATTCACATCATAATGTTTAAAATATAGCCCTTTTCATTTCACCACGTTTAAGTCATTCGATATATTAAGTGGACAATTTAAATCTTTCACCTTGTTCCCATTACTCCCAACACACAATCAACAAAGGAAATATGCGAAATCATCTAGAATACAAGGTTTCAAAAACCACTTGTCGTAAATCAATAATTAATCACACCAAGATTAGAGTCTTCCCCCTTCAAACCACTTCAAAAGACAGACAATCTAAAATATTCAAATATTCACAATCACCCATTGGAAACAACACTTCCTACAACAATTATATAAGAAATGGGTCAAGAAAATTGAAACCCAATATCAAAATGGATGTTTGAATCTAAAAAACAATACTTGGAAAAGATGTTTAAGGCTTCACAAATTCATTAGTGAAAATAATTTTGGAAAAGAGATCAAAACGACTTCCAAATCTCCATTTTAGCTAAGAACTTGGGTTATTGAAAAACCTTGCCATTAACCCACCAAAATCCCACATTTTGATTTTAAAACTCATAATTAATCAATGGAAAATAATGGTTTATGATAAAGAAAACTTACCCACTAATGTTGCACATACAAATCTATTTCAAAATTTGCCATAAAGGGTTTTCCAAGTTTAAAACTGGGGAAATAGGGCTTAAATCCTGAAATCTGCAGCAAAAACCCTCTTAGGTATCACATAAGTTACCAGAGCGAACCCCACTAGAAATGAGGGCATCACTTCTGCGATTAGGCTTTCGCTTAAGCGAAGGTCTCTTAAGCGATGGTTGCTTCGTAAGTGTGAAGGTCAATAGGGGTTGACCCATCGCAAAATCGACCTAAGCCTCGCAAAAGAAACCTAAGCCTCGCAAAAGCGAGCTAACTGTCGCAAAAGAGGAGATGCACCAAAACTTAGACATTAAATAATTAGCCAACTCGCAAAACATCGAAATGACCCTCATATTCGTTCTGAACACTGTACACAAAAATCACACATTTTCAGATCAATTATATTCGTCGTTCCAGACTCAATGATATCATAAAAATATGAAACTCAGGTCTCCCTGACCTAACATCCGTGAAAACTACAAGAAACGAATTCACGTTTAAAACGAATAACAAAAAGCTTGATCTAAAATTATGTTGTGTAGTTTAGGGGATGTGCGCCCCGCACCACTCAGTGCGCTATGGTCGCCTACCGCATCCATTTTGAAGTCGGTTGCTCCGTTTGAGTTCTTTTAAAGTGTACCTTCACTCCCTTTGGATTCTAACCACTCTAAGATACTTCTAAACACATAGAAATCATTAATAACATGAATCATAACATTGAATTCATATTTCAAATTCAAGTTAGTGTTAAGGGTCAAGCCTTGAGAGTTCTTTCGAACATTTTGAGAAAGTCCATTTCGAGGTGTTTTGAAGAGTCTTCTACAATTTCTAAGTGAGCATGAGAGTGAGGAGAATGTATTCACGAGTCTACAATATCACCTAGATCCTTCATATAATGAACCATAACTCTTGAATTCATAATTCACATTCAAGAGAGAGTTAAAAGTAGGGTCCAAGAAAGTTTTTGAGTTCAATTGTGAATCCTTTGAGATCAACTATCGATTTGAGCTATGTTTTTAGGAAGTAAGTACAAGAATGAGAAGAGTCGTATACTCGAGTTCCATATTGTTATGTAGACCCTTAAGTTGAGTCGTTCATTCCCATAAATTTTGCATGGACTCCATAAATTGAGTATCATTGAGAGGAGTAGTATCTTCATGTTATAAGTCTTGAATATTGAGTTCCTAACACATTTGAGATTATATTCCTAATCATGGGACTATTACATGTTACCCATAAAGTCCTTGAGTTGAGTTGTTGATGTCCATAATTCCGCATGAACCCTATAAGTCGAGCAGTCTTGAGATGAGAAGTATCTTTGAGTCTTTGAGTTGAGTAGTCCATGCCCATAATTCGGTATGAGCACTCTGAGTCAAACATTCTTGAAGTGAGTATTATTATTGAAGTTCTTGAGTTCCGATTATCAAGTTCTTTGTACGATTATTGAAAACCATGATCTATGTCATTCACGTCCATCATTCGACATGAACCCTATTTTGAGAAGTCTTTTACAACTTTGTCTAAACTTGTTTCAAGACTTGAGAACTTGAGTTGAGAAAGAGTAGAGTCGAGTTCATTTTCTTTAAAATGATCTATGGGACCTAAGTATTCCCAACAGTAAATGTTTTCACATTTAAAAAAGGAGGAAACTGATATTTCCAAAAGAATTTGGAGCAGTTGAGTAACATCTCTTTTTAGAGAAAGATTTTGAGTAATAATCTCAAACCACAGAAAGAGTTATATTTTTAAACATATGAGCTGAGTATATTTTGGGAGTAGTATTGAGCACCGATATGGGGACGAGTTCAGATAACTCAAGTCTCCATAAACTATGTAGCCGACGTGTGTAGAAAGGGTCATACCTTTTAGATGATTCCTTAATGCTTTTTAGCATAGACTAGTGGATCCACTTAGTTGAGAGGTCTTATATCGTGGAAAAGTAAAGGACAGTTCTGGCAGCGGGGGTGAGACGTTGTATCATCACATAGATCATAGTGATAGTTGTGGGTTAGAGAAACTCCCACAGAGTTATATTATATTTTATTATATACAAATTGAGTTATAATGTATTGTTCAATACATTGAGTTATTTTCTACTGTTTTAAAAGTATTCCATATATTGCATCTTTTATTGTTGCTTATTATTGAGTATCATGAGTTGAGTATCTTGAGTTGAGTACCTTTGAGTTAAGTATCTTATTTTTGAGTTGAGTGATTTGAGAAGAGGTAAGTATGTTTCCTTTTTACCAGTTCAAGCTTATGTTTATACTTTATAATTCCCTTTAGATGCTTGTACATTCCACTTACTGAGCCATTTCGCCTGCATCATTTCATGATGCAGATACAAGCATTTAGGGTGATCAACATGAGCTTAGTTAATACCACATGGAGTTCGAGTTATCTATGGTGAGCCTCCTTGCTTTCGAAGGATTTCATTTACTTTTCTATTTTGTCAGGATGTCGTAGGTCTTGTCCTGACTTCCATCATTATTAGTTAGAGGCTTCATAGATAGATAATGTAGTTTCAGAAGTCTGTTCATTTATTTTGTTGAATGTTTTAAAGGCTTAAGTTGCCTATTTTGGGGAGAGTTTAATATACTATATTATTCAAAGTTTTCTTTTGAGTTAAAGCATTGTATTTGAGTCAAATGAATATTTATTCAGTTTTAAACTCTGTATACTTGAGTTAGTCTTTCGGTTGTAGTCATCAAGGATGAGGGTTCTCTTGGGGATAAGCAATGGTTCTCGAGTGCCGGTCACATCTAGGGTGTTAGCTCGGGTTTTGAAAAACTTGGTATCAGAGCACAGAGTTCAAGTGTCCTAGGGTTTCTATGAAGTCGTGTTAGTAGGGTCTTGTTTATGGTTGTGAGGGCCCCACTTCAAATGAGGGACTACAAACACTTAAGAAAAGTTTCCCTTATTTCATACTTTTAATCGTGTAATAGAGCTATATCATAGAGATTTATTCATACTCGTGTGTATCTCAGATCCATTCTACTACCCATCATACTAGAGGTGGTTGAACATAAAATTCAGTTCTTTGTCGATGAGTTGTTTTTACCAAGAGTATTGAGGAAGTCATGAGACTCCAGAGGGGCTTGAGAAAATCCCATGAGTGAGTTAAGTGTTGAATTTCATAGGAATGCACTCATATTATATGAATTGTACGTTTGAGCTAAAAGTGAGTTGTACTCTTTTTTTGAAGCCTGGTTTCAACTAAGATCCTTATGAGGAATTACATTTAGAGCTCGGGTAGTATTTTTGCCGTAAAAGATAGTAGGAGTTACTAGATCATGAGCAATACTATTGAAAGTGCAGCACTCTAAGGGAAAGAGAGAGTGATGGGGAATATTATGTCATTGCAATCGTGCACCCAGTCAATTATAAGTGATGAGTTCCTTTATGAGTCAAGGAAGGAATAGTAAGGTTGTAGAAGCGTTCGTGATAAGAGGAATAGTTTCTAGTCATAAAGAGATAAAGTATGTTGTTATCTAGAATAGAGTTAATGTCGATGTGTCGTCATGTTAAAGGAGATTAAATATTATGTGTGGAATATATTGTTAACCAGAATAGAGTTGATGTCGATGTGTCGTCATGTTAAAGGAGACTAAATATTATGTATGGAATTAGAGAGCAGAGTATTCATGAAGTGATACATCTAACCTAGGCATATAATTTGTTCAGAGGGTCATGAGGTTCAGAAGGTTATAGAACTGATCAGGTAATGAGGTATAATATTATAGGCTAGCTATCATATTGATATCCGGGTTTAGTAATAAACATTAAGATTAAATTTTCGATGAGTTTCATGATCAAAAGAATGATAACATGAGGGTGATGATGTTAGTCTTGAGATTTGATCTAGAAGACTTAACATAGATTAGGTGTGGAATTGAGATATTAACTCGAATAGATATGATTGATACAAGTGAGAGACCCTAACCTTTAGATAAGGGCAGTGAAGTGTGGCTAAGTCACAAGAGTAAAAAAGAGCATTAAGAGGTGTACCGAGAGGGTATGTAATCAGAAGAGGTCTTAGTACCTGATTATGGAGATTTCAGTAGCCATGAGTTAAACTTCTCCCGAGTGTTAGAGTAAAAGCGGATGTTGACCAGTTTAGAGATGATGGAATAGGTCCATAGCTTTCAAGTGTCAACTTTAAACCTAAAGGGGAGATGATAAGATGAGAATCAAGTCAAGTGTTTGAGAGTAAGTTAGTAATGAGTTCCAAAGAGTATGGGAGATGTCCTTTCGAAGGTCCTTTTGAGTGATGTTAGAAAGAGAAGGTTGGTGTTCTTATCGTGATAGTGATGGTGTGATAATTCCATCTAAGGGCATAAATAAGGAGGAAGAGGAGGATGAGGTTTTATGGTGATAAATAGGTAATTGAGAGCCCTTAGTTGGCTCCGAAAGAGTTGGTTAGTAGGAGTCCATAGAGTTGTTAGTGTACTAAGCTTGAATGTGGTGGAAAGGAGAAATATTCTTTGGATAAGATTCCCTATAGAGAGGTATAGAACCCGAACTTAAGGATTTGGGTTAAGCTTGAATATAGTGAAAGTGTACCATTACAATCAGACCTTGGTAAGAGTAACCCCATTCCATACTCAGTCCATTCATCATTCGAGGACGAATGATCCAAGGGGGAGATATTGTAATACCCCATAAATTTTTTGAGCTAAGACTCGAACCATCCTTCGTAGTGAGTAATTTTTTACCAAGGAATTTAAATTTTTCCTAAGTGTTAAGGTTACTAGATGTAGCACCTTGAGTTCCAAGAAGAACTAGAAAGAATTCGTTGAAGTCATTTCTAAGCTCTTCTATATTTGGGTCAACTTCAAACGACCATAACTCTCAGTACATGATGAGTTAAGTGTGCCATGAGATGTTAAATGAAAGGTCTTTAAATTATCTTTCTAACTCCACTGAGTTTTCTAAGTTTCGAGGTCGGATGAGTGAGATATGTCCTTTTGAAGTCAGACTCTCCAGTTAAGGAATGTTACCCAAAAATAGTAAGGGGTATTTTGGTCTTTTCCTTACCAAATCAGATTTAATTCGGTTTTAGTAAGGTTTTAAGGGTCTAATACTATTTGGTTCAGTTTTATAATCTTATTATACACCTAGGGTTTTAGTTGAGAGTTCAAGAAGAGAAAAGAAGAGAAAAGAGGAGAAAAGAGGAGAGGATCAAAGCGTTCGTCGAGATTCTTGCATTTTGTTGTGGATTTTTGCCATTGGTTTAATCCCTAAGAGGTATGTAAGCTTCCAGAGTGTTGGGTTTTTTCACCCACACACCAATCATGTTATTTTCAGCGAAATTTCATTCTTGAAGTTGAAAGATTAGAGTTCTTGATGAGTTTTTGAGAAGTGTTCTTGAAGTTCATCCTAAATCTTGTTGTGTTGGGGTTTTGATGCTTTCTTGAGATGAAAGTGAGTGTTTTGAGGGACGTATTGAGTATATTCAAGTTTACTTATATTATGTAATTTAATCCAAGTTATTTGGGAAGAAACCGTTCGATTCTAGGCGAGTTAGGGTGAGAAAACGAGCAAAAAAATTCGTCGAGTATTCTGGGTTGGGGCATGGCGTGTCATACCCGCCAGTGCGCCCCAAATTATGTTCTTTAGTTTAGGGGCTGGCTCCCCGCGCCACTCAGTGCGCCAGGGTCGCCTGCCCCGTCCAATTTGCAGTCGGTTTCTCTGTTTGAGTTCTTTAAAAGTGTACCTTGACTCCCTTTTGATTCTAACCACTCTAGGCTAATTCTAAACATATAGAAATCATTCATAACATGAATCATAACTTTGAATTCATAATTCAAATTCAATTAAGTGTTAATGGTCAAGCCTTGCGAATTCTTTCAAACATTTTGATAAAGTCCATTACGAGTTGTTTTGAGGAGTCTTCTACAATTTCTAATAACTTGTTTCAAGACTCAAGTAAGTGAGAATCACAGTGAGGATAATGTTTTCATGAGTCTACAATATCACCTAGACCCTTCATATCATGAATCATAACTCTTGATTTCATAATTCACAATCAAGAGAGAATTAAGAATCGAGTCCAAGAATGTTTTTGAGTTCAATTGTGAATCCTTTGAGATCAACTATTGATTTGAGATATGTTTTGAGGAAGTAAGTAAGACAATGAGAATATTCCTATACTCAAGTTCCATGTTGTTATGCAGACCTTTGAGTCGAGTCGTTCATGCCCATAAATTCCGCATGGACTCCACAAATTGAGTATCATTGAGAAGAGTAGTATCTTAAAGTTCTAAGTCTTGAGTATTGAATTCCTAACCCATTTGAGATTATATTCCTAATCATGTGACTATTACATATTATCCATAAAGTCCTGGAGTTGAGTTGTTCATGTCCATAATTCTGCATGAACCCTATAAGTCGAGCAATCTTGAGATAAGAAGTATCTTTGAGTCCTTGAGTTGAGTAGTCCATGCCCATAATTCCGCATGAACCCTCTAAGTCAAGCATTATTAAAGCTAGTATTATTATTGAATTTCTTGTGTTCTTAGTTGTTGAGTTCCGAGTATCGAGTTCTTTGTACGGTAATTGAAAACCTTGAATTGAGTCATTCACGTCCATGATTCTACATGAACCCTATTTTAAGAAGTCTTTGACAACTTTTTCTAAACTTGTTTTAAGACTTGAGCACTTGAGTTGAGAAAGAGTATAGTCGAGTTCATTTTCTTTAAAATGATATATTGGAACTAAGTGTTCTCAAGAGTAAAAGTTGTCACATTTAAAAGAGGAGGAAACTGAGATTTCCAAAAGAATTTTGAGCAATTGAGTAACATCTCTTTTTAGAGAAAGATTTTGAGTAATAATCTCAAACCACAGAAAGAGTTATGTTCTAAAACATATGATCAGAGTATATTTTGGAGTAGTATTGAGCACCGATATTGGGACGAGTTCAAATAACTCAAGTCTCCATAAACCATGTAGCCGACGTGAGTAAAAAGGTTCATACTTTTTAGATGATTCCCTAATGATTTTTAGCATATACTAGTGGATCCACTTAGTTGAGAGGTCTTATATTGTGGCAAAGTATAGGACAGTTCTGGCAGCGTGGGTGAGACGTTGTAGCATAACATAACTCATAGTGATGGTTGTCAGTTAGGGAAACTCCCATAGAGTTATATTATATTTTATTTTATACAAATTGTATTGTTAGTGTATTCTTCAATACATTAATTTGTTTTCTACTGTTTTAAAAGTTTTCCATATATTACATCTTTAATTGTTGCTTATTATTGATAATCATGAGTTGAGTATCTTGAGTTGAGTACCTTTGAGTTGAGTTGAGTATCTTTGAGTTGAGTTGAGTTGAGTTGAGTGAGTTGAAAAGAGGTAAGTATGTTTCCTTTTTACTAGTTCAAGCTTATGTTTATGCTGTAGAATTCTCCTTACATGCTCGTACATTCCATGTACTGAGCCATTTGTCCTGAATCGTTTCATGATGCAGATACATGTATTCAGGGTCATCAGCAGGAGCTTCATTGATACCTCACTGAGTTCGAGTTAGCTTTGGTGAGCCTCCTTACTTCTGAAGGATTTCATTTATTTTTAAAATTTTGTCAGGATGTCGTGGGTCTAGTCCCGACTTCCATCTTTGTCAGTTAGAGGCTTCATAGATAGACAATATAATTTCAAAAGTCTATTCATTTATTTTGTTAATTGTTTTAAAGACTTATGATTCCTATTTTTTGGCGAGTTTAATATATTATATTATTAAGAGTTTTCTTTCGATTTAAAGCTTTGTATTTGAGTCTCGTGAATTTTTATTTAGGTTTTAAGCTTTGTATGCTTGAGTTAGTCTTCCGCTCATAGTCAGCCAGGATGAGGGTTCGCTTGGGGACGAGCAATGGTTCTCGAGTGGCGGCCGCGTCCAGTGTGTAGGCTCAGGTCGTGACAAAGGAGTTTGTTTTAGTGTAGTCGTGAATACCTGTTCATCGGGAAATGAATAAATTATGTCTACCTTCAGCTCGTCATTCTCCTTGCCTTCTAACCAGGATAGATGGTTAGCCAGCTGATTTTCACAACCTCTTTCTATCTTTGACTTCAAAGTCAAATTCTTGCAATAATAGCACCCACCTTATCAATCTTGGCTTCGCATCTTTCTTTGCCATTATATAACGCAGAGCGGCGTGATCAGTGTGAAAAACCACTTTGGTGCCTAGCAAGTATCCCCGAAATTTCTCCAGGGCATATACCACCAGAAGTGATTATTGCTCTATAACTGTGTAGTTACGCTGAGCACCATTCAATGTTTTGCTTGTGTAGTAAATGGGATGGAATAGCTTGTAGCATTTTTACCCCAACACGACACCTAATGTCATACCACTTGCAACACACATCACTTCGAAGGGTGCCGACCAATCAGGACTAATGATGAACGGGGTAGATATTGATATTTATCATCACCAACGACACTAACCTACTATATGAGTGTCTACGATCATCGATAGTATAGTAACCCAACTAAAGGCTGGGGTCGTGTCCCAAGGGAGTGGTTTTGAGAATTGATAGAAAAATAAAATTAAGCTCTAACTAGTCGTAGCTAAAGACATTAATAAACAAAAACATGGTAAATTAAAGGGGGTGACATGAAAGTGTCAAATATCAATTGGGGGTTTTGTCACAAGTAGTAAAAACAACAAAAATAACAAGAAAATCAAGTATGCGGAAATGTTCTTGGGGTGTGACCGCAATACAAGTTGAGATAAATCATTCGGTACATGCTTTCAATAGCAAATTTGCAAGATAATAGTGACTAGGCTAAGCTTTAGAGGAAAATAAGTTCCCTCTCGGGCAACTTAACCTGTTTCAAATGGGTTTTTCTCGGACACCCATTTGTCGCATGAAGACCAGCCTACGCCTTACCCCACTCACTCTCTAGAGCTGAGTGTTAGGATATGGAACTAGGGCTCACCCACTCGGGCTGAACCTTGTGTCGACCCACTCCTTAGGCCATCAGTCTAGTGGTCTTGGTTTCGTGATCTCCGTCTCGGGGAAGCCAAAAACAAATGGGTGATTTTGTATTCGCAACTACAAACCCATTAAATTAAACCACAACCATTAGGTAAAGTCACTATTAAAATTCATCTACCCTATCAGCAAGCAAGACCTAACAACAATATCAACACATATTTGCTAAATCACACCCCAAGAATGGGGGGTTTTTAGCCACACATCAAGAAATAACAAAATACACCTTAAATGATACTAAAATCAAATGAATATAAGAAATTAAACCTTGATTTAAGCAAAGGAAGAAGAATGGAGAAGACCCACTTCCAACTTAGGGAAGATGAAATCCTTCTCTCTTCAAATCTCCCATAAAATCCTCTCCAAACTTGAGAGAAAATATCTAAAAACGTACTATTCTATTATAAAAATAATAATATTGGTTAGGAACATCTAAAATTAATAAAGAGTTTAGTATTTATAGCCATCAGAATTTAGTGCAGGCGGACAGTTCGACAAGGTTAGTCGACTCCGCCGAATGACTCGGTGACTTGCCCTTCTTCTGTCTCATCGCCGTTGAGTGCTTGCCTACAACATCTTCACGTTCTGGACCATTGGCCGGTGTAGTACTGCTTCGCGGAACTATACGACGAAGCGCCGACTGCTACTTTCATCGCCTTTTTGATTCTCTTCTTCAGGGCTTCGCATACTGGAACAAAGGGCGGAGTCTGTCCTTTCAGCGAATCGCCAAAGGTTCTTGGCGATGCTCATGCTGCAGCTTCTTCGTTCTTTTCAGCCTTATTGTTCCTTTTTGCGTCTAAGTGTCCATGCTTCCACTAAAACTTGAAATACCTGAAACTTAAGAGTTTTCATCAGATATTGAGACAAAATAAGCATTCGAGGACACTATTTCTATCAAAATAAAGCCCTAAATGAGTCCAATTTGTGGACTCATCAACACCCCACAACTTAAACTTTTGCTTGTCCTCAAGCAAACTTGAGTTCAGCCGTTCAAAAAGGGTGTCTCAAACAGTGCTACACAAGACTTAATTATGAGTGCACACAACAAGACTCAATTAACTTATGCAATGATCAATTGTGTACTCAAAGATTCAAGTTGTGACACACCAGTACCAAAGATTCTCATGCTCGCAATACTTGCTACTTGTGCCAGTTCAAGCTCAATAAAAATTATCTAAATGCCCTCACATGAAGAATGATTCCATATTCACACATAGAGGTTAATCAATTCAAGATCAGAAATCAGATGCAATGCTGACACTCAAAAAAGAGGAACACATTGCATGTTTTCACCCATAGGTTTTCCCTTATTTTCCAACTTACTTTCGATTCGGCTTACTCAAGCTCAAAAGGGTGTTTTTAAGGCTTGTAATGGGGCTGGGTTCAAAGGTATGGTCATTTAGGCTCAGTGACTTTTTCCTCGTGAGTTGTGGCATTCTCAAGGCATTCCCTTCTTTTCCTTTATCAATTTTTTTTCTAGTTCTTCTAAGTCACCTTTTTATTCTCCTCCATGGATTGCTTGAAACCCGATTCCCTTCGAAATTTATTCAATATTTTTTTTTCAATTGAATTAAGGGGTTCCATTTTTATGCAATACCATGGGTTAAGGGGGACTTTTCTTGCACTTCTTCTTTTCCTTTTCACTACACCCCAACTTAGGCTTTTGGCCTAAGTGGGCTATTCGCTAAACCACAATTCAAGAGGATTGTAGGTAGTGCGTCAAGTAAGGTCTACGGTTCATCAAGGTTCTTCCAAAGAAAGGTAAGGCTCAAAGGGTGTTCAAAAGAGTTTCACACGCTCACGGGTAGGGCACAAAAGAGGTATATGTAAAATTTGTCTCACACTCTTTAAAGTTGCCTAAGATCATCTCAAGAGGGCACCTTTCTAAATCAATTAGACTAGCAGGGCAAATTCTAGGTTTATTCATGCAAGTTTCAAAGCAAGCTAATCACACAAGGCATCGACACTTAAGTCAAACAAGACTACACACTTTCTCTAGTGTGCAACGGTCATTACAAAAGAATCAATTCGATAAATGGCTAATCACAATGAGATGCAAGGAGTTCACACATTGTCTATGCAACTTCATTTGGCCTCATCGTAGCCGTACATTCATGCTTGTTCAATAGAGAGCACTATTCAAGTCATCGGTATTGATCGAAATCGAGATTCAATTTTATATTTTTATTTTTTTACAAAAGAACAGCCACATTCAACTCATGAGGGGTGGGAAAAATGTGCGAAAAATTCAAAATTTTTGGAAGGGCCAAAAATCATTTGCAATTAAAATCAAAAGAGAGCCATGAGCTCAAACATCCACCAAAGTAGTGTAAAAACAATTATAAACAGAAAAACCCAAATATATACAAAGCAACAAAATAAAACACCAACACACAAGGTGTGGGCCTCACCCCACTACAAATAAAATCATTAGTCCTCAAATGCAAGTAATAAGAATCCAAAAGTAGATATAAGCAAGGTAGAGAGGAGGGTAGAAAAAGGTCCTGGCTACGCAGTCTCTCTATTTGTTGGGGAATCAGTGCACAAAGTAGTCTCAAATGGAAAGGCAGTGCCAGTTCCACTAGGGGCTGCTGTGGACACAATTGTCTCTACTAGATCTGGTAGATCTCTAAATATGCTCGCATCTTGGCTCACTCTTATCCCCTCAACCTGTATTGCTATCAACTCCTCGTCAGTTTCTGTATCAGACTCTGCCTGTGCTGCACCATCCCCTTGCACATCTCTGGTGGTCATAGGAACATCCTTATCATCTGCTCTCTCTATGAGTGAAGTGAATTCGGTAGACTTAAGGTAATCTCTGTCCTTCCTCAAACTTGCAATCTCAACTTTTACGGCCGCCACCTCAGAGGTTTCCCGCTGTGTGCTCTCACAAGCTATAACTCTCACTGTCAAGGCATCAATAAAAGTCTGAATAGGAGTAAGTGCTGCTAGTATGGCCCTGTCAATCATCTTTGGAACAGACCTATCCAGTCTGGTAGCTCTCACATCAGCTGAATAGGCCAACTGCCCCATCTTCCGGATCATGGCCTGAGTGATTCTGGCCGGCTGAGAGGATGAGGAAGCACTTGGAGCCTGTGAGGAAGAAGAAGAAGGAGCTGGTATACCTGAGGGCTCAAAGGATAGGGTGGACGACGGTGTCTATGCAGATAATGAGTCAACATTGACCTCTGGAGAAGTATCTGTTGTGGCTGCTCTTCTCCTGTCATCCTCCTCTCATGTAAATTCTGCCTCTATTTGCCGAATATTAGTGGAGGAAGATGGAGTGACTTCTATATCGCTAGTAGGCTCTCGGGGTAGTCCAGCACACCGGCATAACTCAGTAATCAGAACAGGAAATGGCAGGGATGTCTGTGTCTGTTTGGCTCTCAAAGCCATCTCCTGTGAAACCAGCAGTCCCAGGTCGATCCACCTCCTGGCCATGATAGAACCAAGGCAAGCCGCCTTAGGATGACGCAGAATGGACTCATTCTAGGATGGCATGATAATGCTACGGATGAAGCCAAACCAGTACCAGGAGGTGATGTTCATATCCCTCTTCTTAATAGGAGCTCCTGCATCCAACCACCTCGGGGTGATGCCAGAAATCATCGGAGATAACCAACCCTTCAAATCATCTAGGGACGGAACAAAAGGCAAGCCCTGGTAGGGTAGTACCAAGTGCAGTGGTCGATCTAATACAACATTAATATACTCGTTGTGACACTCCACCTCCTTGCTTCTAACTAGAACCAACTTCACTGGTCGGAACTCACTAGCCTTTTTTTTATTTTTCGGGACCAACTCCCCATAGGCTAAGTAGATTTCCCAGACCTAGGAAGGAATGTAAGAGCCCCGCATCCTGTGAACTGTTCGAACTCATGATATCTGAGCGTGTCAAACACCTGAGCATGCTTACCTTCAAAACACTCTACAGATAGTAACTTTTCTTCTAGAATGGTTTGTAAACCATCGCCTTTTAGTCTGTTCAACAACCTGGGTGGAGGTGGAGCTACAGGGAGTGCAGGAGCTGCTAGAGGTGGTGCTGGAGTTAGCACTGATTCGGTAGTTGGGGGAGTGGCAGCTGAAGGGGTTCCGGTAGCTGTGGGCTGATTTCTAGCTCTAAGTTCCTCCATTTGATTTATCAAAGGTTTCTCATCCTCCGACTCAAAAACAGCTGGTTCAACATTTGTTCCCTTCCTAGTGATGTGCTTTTTTCGTTTGCCTTTATCTCCCGGTGGGAGAAATTGCTTTCTTTTCTGTGAAGGTCGTGATCCTCCTTCATTGATTGTAATTCCCGTTACCTATTTCTGAGGTGGTGCGTTTAGGTTTGTGCGTACCATATCTGCAAAAGTTACTGATCAGTCAGAAGAACAATCACACTAAAACACCAAAAACTGAAGCAGAAAGGTTTGCCGATCAGTCGGTGAATCGCCAAACCTCTTTAGCGAGCTTGCAGCGGATCATTTGACATCATTAGTCGGAATCGCCGATCAACTCGGCGATTCGCCCTTCAGTGTAGTTTGTCGCCGTCTTGCACCAACCTTCAGCATCGTCGTGCTCTGTGTCATTGGGCAACATAGTACTGCTTCGCGAAACTATTATGTGATACGTCGATTGCTCTATTTCTCCACCGACTTGATCCTTTCCTTCAGAACTCAGCACACTGGAAGAAAAGACGAAGTAAAACCCTTCGGCGACTCATCAAGCGGACTCGGTGATCCATAGGCCTTCGTTTCTTTGTTCTTTTCAGCATTTTCCTTCTTTTTTGCGACGTAGTATCCATGTTTTCCTTCAAACTTCAAATAATTGAAACTTAAGGGTTTTCATCAGATATTGAGGTAAAATAAGCATTTGAGGACACAATTTCTATTAAAATATAGCCCCAGATGAGTCCAATTTGTGGACTCATCAAACAACATCATAAGTAGCAGCTTCACCTTCTTACCCACTCAGTTGCACACTCGTAGTAGGCTCACTACTAGGAAACTTCAGTAGCATGGATGCTGGTGCATCTGGTAGGGGAACCTCACCCCATAGCATATACATATTAGTAGACTGCAGTTGGTCTACATCTGTTCGCAAGGTAGCAAAAAAACATCCAAAGGAGCCATACCTAAACTACCCTCGACCATCTCTCGAGCCTCTAATATCATAGTGAGGTTGTCAAACCTCACAATAACAACCTCATTCAACCCCTCACAACTAGTCATCCTCACCCAAAAATGATCCAATACCTTCTCAATGACATCTGCGGATCGAGCAAGACTACCTATTTGATAAATTAATGCGAGGTTCAAGGTCGGACGTTGTCATGACCCATACGTCATAGGTGTAACATGGCATATAAGACCTCAAGAGACCCTATACAAGAAATGTAGCATACATCATACGAGATAATAGTGATTAGGAGTTTGAAAGACAATTACAAAACATAAGAGTTTATAAAAATGTAGCGGAAGTCTAACACACTCTCAAAGTTATCTAGTACATCATGACTGATCGGGACGTAACCCGTACATCACATACAATACTAAAAAGTAATTCAATAGGAAATAAAAGTTCGGTCCTCAAAACATGAGGACTCACCAATTATCAATATCTACTAAGGTGATCTCTAGCAATGCGGTGCAAAATCAGAGTGTCGGACCATATATTTTTAAAAAAAATGTAGGCAAGAGTATGTGTTGGTACAAGGATGTACCAAGTATGATAGAAATGCATAAAAGTATGAAATCATGCTAAAAAGACCTTTTCGTGACTTGCAATGACCAAAATAAATCATGAGATAAAACTAATATGAAACATAAATAATAAAACATGATCAATGCTAGCTAAAATCTTTAAAACATTCGTGAGACACCTCTAGGAGTTACCTTTGCTCATTTTTTTGGGAGATTTAACCTTTAACTGACATTAAGATAATGTGAGCTATTAACATGGAATCCAGTGTATATCTTATACTGAAAAGGGGTGCCCTACTTGCCAAGGTAATACCATGAACTTCTAGCTTACGTGGATCCACTAGCTAATGTCTATCTAAGACAATCATCCTATGTGGGCACATAGGTATGAGATAAGGAGATTGCTACTAGCTATGGGAAATCTTCCATGTCAATATACTCTCGGTTTAAAGTGTAAATCCCACGGAATAGTCATTATCCCTAACTTATCTTCATCATTAAGAGGCACGGATAATCGCCACTTGCCTTATCATCCATGGAAAGCACATCAAGTAGCAAATTTAAGCAAGGTTTCATTAGAATAACTCTTAAAACCCTTTCACAATCACGTGTATGTGAGAAATCCTTTCACAACAAAAAAAAATCAACAACATGGATGCTTTACTCTTAAAGAGACTTAAATTATTTTTCATCAATTTCATAAAGAACATGCATATCTTCATAAAGTCAACTTTCATGATTCAAAAACTTCGTCAGATGATGAATCTAGAAAACATGGATTTCACATGAGTTTATGGGGATTCAACTTAGAAACATGAAAATTTCTTGAATTCATGCATAAAAACATAAATCAATCAAAAATATCATTATTGAAAAGAACCCATGATATTGAGTTAAAACCCTAACTTCCATTGCAGATTCAACCTCTGAAAATAGAAGAATATAGGAACCCTATGGAGGAAAGGACTTCATAGGTGAATACTATCATACCTGGATGTCAGAAACATGAAATCAATGGTGAAATTTGAGACTTGACTTGAAACCCTAGGGTTTTTATTCAAAATATAGAGAGAGAAATATTTGGGAGGATGAACTTGGTCAATCTTTTGGAATTTTGAGAGAATGAATTGAATAGGGTTATTTTGGGGGTAAAATTCATTATAAAGGGCTTTGGGTAGAAGGTAAAATGAAATAGTATTGAGTTAAAACAATTGTGAAAAGAGTAGAATGACCCTTACTTAAAACTGCTTAAATGACTTTTTGGAAGGACTTCGCGGGCCATCTAGAGCACCAGATCTCGTCAAGTGGGTCGTCAAGATGCTCTCCCAGAACAGGGCTTCACTATTTAGGGCACAACGTTTTACCCCAAGCTTGGAATTAGATAAACTTGGTGGATTTGGAAAAAAGACTCAATTATCTTTAATTTGATATGTCACAGGACACTTAATTCATTTCGTGCTAAAAGATATGATCTTTACAAGTTGACTCTTAACTCTAAATCTACCAAGTCTCCTTCACGAACGACTTCACGGGCCGTTTAGAAGCCCGTGAACCTTTTCCGGCGCCTAGGGGAGAACCACTTCTGATTAGGCTACTTGATGACCCATTTAATGGTCTGTCAACCTCACGATGGGCCATCTAGGCATCCATGTGAGTGACACCTGCCTAGGGCAGGTTCTGGAAACTTACCAAAAGTCCCTTAACAGACTGTGGTTGTCACGACCCAAGGAAGACCCTAAACGTAACATAGTGTATATGACCCCAAAAGGCCCCATACAAGACACTTAGCTTTCTTCATAAAAGATAATAGAAATACAAGAGATTTAAAGATAGTCCTAACATAAAAGAATTTAAAATGGTGAAATGGAAATCGTCTCATAGACATCTAGTACATAAGAATGAATTTGGGCGTAGCCCGTACATCATATTCCAAAACTAAAAGTAATGAAAGATTAAAAACAATAAATGTCCATCCTCAAAGCATGAGGACTCACCCAAGGCTCGAAATCTTCTAAAAGAGCTCTAACCACGAAACTGGAACCCTGACTGTCAGACCCTACATTTGGGAAAACTGTAGGCAAGAGTATGCTTAGTAGAAGCATATACCAAGTATGATAGCCATGCATATGTTTTTTTGAAAACATTCATAAATGGATATCTTCATGAGATGCAATGACTAAGCTAAACATAAAATAAAGAGTTAGAGAACATGAGTCATAAAACATGGTTAATGCACATAATCATCATCTTCAACATGTATGAGATACTTCTTTGATGTAACCTTGGTTCCTCATAACTTGTTTGTGGGAAGAAGTCTTAACCAACATGTAAGAACATGTGAGCTAGTAACATGGAATCGGTGTTTCCCACACCGAAAAAGGTTGTCCTACTTGCCAAGGTAAGGACCAGGAACTTCTAGCTATTATGGATCCACTAGCTAATTTATATCTAGACAATCCGATGTTGGCACATAGTTTATGGGACACGGATAATCGTCACTTGTCCACTCGGTTCAAAGCTTTACTTCCATGGAATAGTTCTTAATAATATTCATCTTAGCTCTTAAAGGAACATGGGTAATCGCATCTTGTCCTTACATCATGTTACATGGGTAATCGCCTTTTGTCTTTCAATTAGAGAGCATGGGTAATCGCCTCTTGCTTCAACATTAGAATAACTCCGTAACATTTAGTTCATTTTAGGTTAGATAATTTTTCAACCTTACGAATCCTTTTTATGTGAGAAAACTTTTCAAAGTCATGCTTTTATGTGTGTCACGACCCAGGGGTACCCCCTAGACGTAACACGGCGTACTCGACCCCGAAGGGGTGTAATACAAGCCCTTAGCGTCATCATAACATAATATCATAGAAAAGTAGGGAAAATTTGAAACTTTCTTTAAAATATTCAATCGAAAACATTTCATAAAAGCGGAAGTCTTTATTAAAATCTTTGTCTCAAACCATCTATGAATAACATGAATAAAAGTCTTGGGACGCAGCCCATAATAAGTCTAAAACATAGGAAATGACATAAAAGGAACATAGTGGGTTTGTCTTCGAAGCTATGAGGACTCACCAAATCTTCAAGCCTTCTAGATCCTTGAAAACCTAGCCTTCAAAGCAACTCAATCTCTAACACCCTACATGTGGTTAGAATGTAGGCAATATGCGTTAGTACAAAATGTACCAAGTATGAAAGCTAACATACCAACATAAAACATCTCAAAATGGTTAGTCAACATAACACATGATGACAAGAGATAATAACATAAACTCCAATAAAGTATCATAACATCACAAGTCCACATAATGCAATGTATATGAACATAAGAGCAAAATCATACTTATAGTATAGACTTAACTTAACCTTCATAATTACATCCTTCAACCATTAGTCTTTCATACTAAAAGTTAACTACTTCACAAGCCACCTCCAAGCATACTTGTGCAGGGTAAGGATAGCGGCCCACACCACCATCCAAGCTAAGTGCCTCTCTTTGGTCATTCTTGGGCATAGCCCACCTTCATAGTCAAGACCTAGGTTTTCATGTCATAAAAGCACTACACTCCTAAGTAACCTCAAAGCACAATTGTCCAATGCATGTGTGGCATCCCATAATCCCACACACACACTAAGCATATCTTGGAGTCATCCTATTCATTTTTACCATTTCTAGGTGTCACTATAGACCTACTTCATATTGACAAGGAATTATCAACTTAAGTCAATCATATCATGGAAGACAACTATAGCAACAATCCAAGCTACGCATACATCACATAAGAGGACACTTCATAAGTAGCTTCAAGTCATACTTATGCCATGTATGAGTGGCATCCCATACTACCACTCACACTAAGTACTCCTTTAGGCTAGCTTACTCAATGCTTACTATTTATCATTCTAGACTATCAAAGAATAGGACTTACTAGGCTAGACCTAACTACCATGGAAAACACCTTACTATGTAATCCAATCTATCCTAGGAAGGATACAAGTATACAAACCTAGCCACCATGCAAACATTCAATAGGATGCAAGCTACCCATAGGGGAGTATGAACCCTCAAACCTTAGCTATCCTTAGGAGAGTATGGTGTCTCAATCCTAAGCTACCATGAAATGGTCTTGGCCTAACCAAGTCAAGCTACCATGAAGGCATTCTAACAATGCTAGTTCAAGCTACCCATAGGAGAGTACAGATCCTCAATCCCAGGCTACCATGCCTATACTAATGCAAGCTACCATGAAAGCATCCTATCAATGCTAGTTCAAGCTAACCTTAGGAGAGCTTAATTTCTCAATCCCAAGCTACCATCAGATCTACCATCCCAAGCTACATAATTCAACTATCCAGGAAGGAATCATAAGACTCAACCTCAATCTATTCTATTCTAACAAGAATGATTCATTTTAGGTGATTAACCTTTCACATTCTACAATCAACATACTAGTATAGATCACAATACATACTACTCACAAGCCTTAGTCATAGGCAATTCTAAGCATATTTCAACATAAAGTCCCAACTCTAATCATTTCAATTCATGTTCTATCATACATGCATAAGCCTAATTCAATTCATGATTTCATATTCCCATTCTTGGATAAGTTCTATACATGATAACAACTCAAGAGAATCTATCAAAAATCATCAATTTCTCATCCAAAAGCATAAACCCACATAGATTCAATTAGAGGGTTAAACAAGGAATTCACATAAATTCTTCACAATATCATGAATCAACACTAAATTAATCATATATGAGTAGTATCCAACCATTTGGAATCAAACCCACCTAAAACCCATACATTGGAAGTAACCCTAGGTTGATTAGGGTTCTTCTTCACAAATTAGGGGAAATTCTAGGGGACTCTATGGGTGGAAGAACCCATATATGAAAAGCTAAACATACCTTTAAACAAAGACCTAGCACAAGCTCTCAACAATATATTTTGTTCTTGACCCAATGGACGACTTTATGGGTGGAAGAACCTTCTTCAAGCTCTATCTTCTTCTTCAATGGAGGTTCTTCTAGAGAGAGAAATATTCTAAGGAGAGTATGAAGTTGGGTTTTCCTAAAATTCTAGGGAGAATGAATTAATTGAGGCAAACTTAGGTCTAATAAGCTTATATAGTTGCTAGCAAAGGAATAAAATGATGTAGGTCAACTTTGGTAAAGAACTAAGGACCCTTAACATTTTAACTTAAAATTTACAAAGCTTCATGACTTACCTCTCCCTTTGCACCCCCATGGCTCGTCAAGGGCACTAGGCGACTCGCCAAGTCGACCCTTTGCTCGCCCAAGTTTCTAGCAAGGTCCATAATGGGGCTGTTCACTTAAGCGATCTTAGGGTCCAATGGGTGATTCACCAAGTAGGTTGGCGAGCTATGACTTAGCTCGCCCTTTGTTCCAGAATCAAGGACAAAGGGATAGCCGACTAGGCAACCTTATGTGCCCTTTGGCGCATCGCCAAGTGACTTGGGTGATCAAACTGCCCAATCGCCAACTAGGCACCTAGGAGAACAAGTTCTCTTTCACTCTATATTGATAGCTTAGGCCCTTGCTACCCTATACCATACAATAGATAGTCTTCTAAACTACGGGATTTAACACGTATCTTGACGTTCAATTACTAAGCCCCTCGTTCAAAGTACGGAATGTCTCATCTACGACTCTAATCACATACATCAAACCTTAGAACCCTAGCTTGAGGCTCTAGTTTGGTTGACTAGTTTCTGGGATGTTACAATATCTCCCCCTTGTGAACATTTGTCCTCAAATGACCTTTCTAAACACTTGTAAAAGGACACAACTCTAGACTAGCAACCCAAAATGCACGAAAATCATTAACTATTCATTTTCAAGGAGGAACTACCGTCTCCTAGCTACAACATGCTCAACACACTACATGGAGCCAAAAATGCACATTGACTCAAAGATGCTACAACATGAGGCAAAACAATGCATGTAAATCATACTTAACAAGACCTACACATCTTCATAAGCATTCATACAAATAAATTATGGCAACACATAATCATCTAAAGACTTTATGAAATAGGCACACTATCTCCCCCTTGGGAGTAAACCTACACATGCTTTTCTAAACATCATTCATGGAAAGGAGAACATCAAGTCCAACATAACAAGTCATTAAAGACAAGAAATTGGGAAATTTTCTAAAACATGAAAGAAACGCATACCGGAAGGGACATGAGGAGATCACTCTTGATCTTCTCTAGATTGGAGAGCATAAAACCTATTCCTCTTTGAAGGCTCATCATCCCCACCACTAGAGAACTTTCTTACCCTCTCTTATAGTAGCCTTTGCCTTTGGGCAATCTTTCTTCATGTGGCTACTCTCACAACTTCCATAAAAACCATCTCTACCGGCCAAACATTTATCCTCAATACCCCGTGCTCTTTTTCGGGGTGGCATGTCTAGATTTGTCCTTGCAATAACTGTAAAACATCGAAGAAAGTTAGAATTATTTCAAGCAAGAGCACAAAAAACTAGTTACAGACAAACACGCCGAACCGGTCGGCGAGTCGCTGAATCACTTTGGCGAGCTAAATCGGGCTCGCTAAAAGAATTCTCTCTAAAATCTTAGAAAAAATTGGTATATTTGCGATGTAAAGGCCTTTCGGTGAATTGCCGACAACATTCGGTGAGCAAAGATCAGCCCGCCGAAAGTTACAGTGCAATTAAGGGTAAGGGGTGCAGACAAAGGGCGATAAAGAAAGACTTTCGGCGAGTCGCCGAGTGCATTCGGTGACCTCAAGCTTCTCGCCGAAAGTTATAGTACTAAACGTCACTTTTAGCATGAAATTAAAGGTAAGATGGGGAACTTCGGTGAACCGTCGAGTGGTTCGGCGAGCTTGACCCAGCTTGCCAAACGACCCAACATGCCTTTTTTCAACCCAACTTATCAAATTCAATCCCGCAACCACCGAAAACAAAATCAAAGCATGCACTTATAAAATTAGGCTTAGACCCAATATACCCATTCCCCCGGGGATACAAAGACTTCTCCCGGTTTGGCCAAATTTGGCAATTTGATGACTTTTGCCCTTAAGAATGACGCCACCCGCTCTATCATTGGGTAAATTACGTCATTTGGCACAAATACCGATTACTTAGACTTCACCTGACTAGACTCAACAACATGCAAGAACATCCCCACAAGATTTAATCAATTTTAAGCCACAAAAAACTCAAGAATTCAACAATATAAACATTACGGGCAAGATTATCAAATTAGCATAGGCACACACAAAAACGATTAAGATCAGAGAGGCCCAACACACATCACTAAGATAAGATCATTGCAAATGAGTACAAAATTGGTAAAAGTAAACTTGGGGTTCGGAAAACCAACCTTAGATGCCGAATAATAAAGATTTAAATGCTAGGCGGCAAATTAATCCACTCTGAACACTCGTTCAATGACTCAAATAAGATAGAAATGCAAGAAATATAGAAACTAAAAAGCGGGTATGAGTTTGGGCAGATTAAAATTGAGGGAAAGTGAAAGAGTTTGAAAGTTTAAACCTTTGGCCTTTAAAAATCATCTAGTTCTCGCCCATTCAGCGACATTAGTCTTGATCAGCGACCCACTCGGCGAAATGACGAGTGGTCACTTACCTCACAGAGATTTACAGAACCTCCAGTTAATGTGAGGGTCCAAACGGCGGAATAGATCGCGATCGCCGACCTGGTCGACGATTCGCCAAGTTGCTCCTGCGCTCGTCGAGTTTTTCATACTCCAATTTGAACATGTCTTGAGTCCAACAACGGTCTAGGTCAGGCTCGCCGACCTCTTCGGTGATTCACCGATTGGACCTTTGTCTCGCCAATCTCTATCTTTCTAAGACTTTCTACAGTTCAACCTGCACAATCAACACACCATTAATCCTAAATAAAAAATAAAGTGGTAAAACCTTGGGTTGCATCCCAAGAAGTGCCTTAGTTAACGTTGTTGCACGATGTGAGTCCCTGCTTAAGTTCCATTGGTGGGGATCGCGTCATTTTCATAAGGCCGTCCCTCCTCTGGCTTTGGGTAGAGGGGAGTCAGTAAATGATTCATTTGGGACCCCATTAGTTAAATGAGCATGGAATGCGAGGTTGTCAGCTAGTTCAACATCAAGACATTTTCTCTTATCTCCTACAACACTCTATCGTGTTCTTTGACTTTGTGTAGAATGAGTAGGAGGACCTCTTCAATTTGCCCGCTCTCTTGCTTCTTCATCTTTCGACGTTCGTGAGGGGGAATGCACATGTCCTTCTTTTTGGACAGTACCTCCAATTCCATGACTTTCTTGGCCAAGACATCCAGCTGAGTCAACCATGTGGCCCATTGAAATTAAGAAGTTGGGCTGTAGTCTCATAGAAATGTCGCGTCACGCAGCCCGAAGAGAGTTGGTCAGCCATTATTCTATTTTCGTGGCCAAGAACCCCATAGAAACATTCCATAAGTATCTTATTTTGAATCTCATGAGTTGGGCACTGCTGCAATAGGATTTTAAACCTTTGCCACAACTCATAAATTCCTTCACCCTCTAATTGCCTAAAATTTAGGATGTTATCCCTAAAAATCATAAATCTCGAAGGAGGGTGATCCATTGGGTCACTGTTGCTACTAGATGTGCTCCAATTCTCTAAACAGCAACACACATAGAAAAGCTAAAAATTAAGTAAGTTCACTATGACTAATAAGAACAAAAATTCAACTTAACTAAATATTCTCAAATAACACCACTCCCCGGTAGCGGCGCTATTTTTGATTTCACGTATCAGGATACTTCATCCAATACTAAGTGTCAACGATCGTTAATTAGTAATATAACCCAACTAAGTGAGTTGGGGTCGAATCCCACAGGGAGTGGTACGTATTTGAAAATCAAGAGCCAAGTGCAAATATGTTCAAGTCAATCATAGGTAAAAACATTTACGAATAAAAGCATGGTTCAAGTTTGGGTTGACACAAGTGTAAAATAACTTGAAGTTTGTCTGTAATTATCAACTACAACAGAAATCACACGAAAATAACAATATATGAACAGGTTCTTGGGATGTGATTGGACTATGGACAAATTTAGACAATTGAGTAATTGCAACTGTTAGTAAATAGCTGTAAATTAGTGAATAAGGTAGACTTTAGTGGGGATAAACTTTCTCGTGAGAAATTTACCCTGAAACGAATTGGTTTCTCTCGAACAGCAATAAGCAACAATTAAGTACAGCCTACGCTTTAGTCCATTCACTGTCTCGAGCTGAATGTGTGGAAAAGGGTTTTGGATTCACTCTCTTGAGCTGAACCGATGACAACCCAATACCCACAAACCATCAATTCAATAACCTTGGTTTTAAAACCTCTCTCTTGAGCTAGCCAAAAACATGAAGTTAGGATTGCATTTGCAACTACAACCCATTCATTTCAACCACTATTACTGAATGAAATCACTTTTAAACAACATTTACAGTAACAATTAGCAATACCCAACAGTTAAATCAACTCATAATCACACCTCAAGAATTGGGTGTTTGCTAGACATCATAAAATGGCAGAAACCTTTACCAAATTGTGTTTCCATCAACTGGGTAAGATTAATATTGTCTTTAAAGAGGTCTAAGATAAAGAATCTTCAACACCCACTTCCAATTTCTCAAAAATGGAAATCTTCAAATCTTCAAAGCTAAGGAAATATTGTCTCTCTATTCTCAGTTCTAAGCTCTCCACTTCAAAACTGAATAATAATCAATAATAATGTAATTGCATTTGCATAAATATTCAAAAATGTATTTATAGTTGCCAAAAATGTGATGCGAAGGACCATTCAGTGCAATAAGTCGGGATCGCCGATCCACTCGGCGATCCGCCCTTTGGTCAATTCCATCACCTTTTAGCTTTTGCCTTCAACATCTTCATGTTATGTAACTTTGGGAGATCTATCACTATATCGCGGAATCATTCGGCGACATGCCGACTGCTCATTTCTATCGCCTACTTGATACTCTCCTTCAGGGCTTGGCACACTAGAACTTTAGGCGAGATCATGGCCATTCGGCGACTCGCCCAATGGGTTAGGCGATCATCATACATTCTTTTCTTCATTCTTTCAGCTGCCTTGTTCGTTTTTGCTCATTAGTGTCCATGCTTTGTTCCTCAATCCAAATACCTCAAATTCAAGGATTTACATCAATTATTAGCATAAAATATGCATTTGAGGACACTAAATCTATTAAAATAATCTCTAAATGAGTCCAAATCATGGACTCGTCAATCCAGCACATTTAACTTATCAAGCCTAATTATCTAGCACATTTCACACTATTTTGGATAGGGATAATTTTTCTCGTGCTTTTTATGCCATCATGCTTTCATTTTTCTACTAACTCCTACATATACATTCCAAAACATGTCGGTTTAACAAAAAATAGAACAGTCTCTTGGGGAAAAGAACACATGCAAGAAAACCCAAAGAGAGGATTGTGAGTTGGGTTACTCAGACTTCACCTTATCACTCAAAATACATTTACCTCAACCCTAAAAAAATAAAGAGAAATTTCCCCAATGCACAAAAAATTAAAATAAAAGGATCGGGTGAAACAAACCTGTGGCACATATGCGCCAAAGACAACTCAATACTCGGTTTCCCAGAGCCCGCTGGATCAATAATTGGAACTCCCTTAGAAGCGCTCCTATCTACTATCACAGTAGTCTCAGTAGAGCTCACATCAACTCTGACAACACCCTTGGTAGTGCTCACACTGTCGGATGGTCCAACACCTATCTCTCTGGCCCGCTGATGTCTTATCTCCTCCTCTAGTTACAATGCCCTCGTGGCCTCCTACAATTACTCGTCCTTCTTGTTTATCAATCTCTGGGTCTCAACATCATCAGAAGTACACCTAGAGTGGGGACGCTTCCTAGCAGCATGGGAAGAATCTTGTGGTGGTATTGTATAGTCGAATAGGGAAGTTATCACCACCTCATCAACTAGTGTCGTTTGGGTAAGACTCTGGCTCAGTCTCTAGTGGGGCTAGGAGTGCATCAATATCAGCATAAATGGTAGCCAACTTCTGTTGGAAGGTGGTCACATCAACGGTCGGGTCTAGCCTCTCAAACACGCGCAACTCAAAGGAATCCAGGCGCTTATGAATAGCCTGAACCTTTTGTCCATCATCCGCTCAATCCTTGCCTCAAACTTTGTTATGGACTGCTGCGTCCATGGATTCATTTGCTGAAGCAAGGTAACCATCTGCGTCTCCATCTTCTGAACTCGACCAAGAGGGATGGCGGTGGACCCTGAAAAAGGCGTGGCTTTGGATGAGCTAGGATCCTGATTGGAGGCCAGTGACGGAGGAGCCTGGGTATCCGTTGTAGTGGTTGGAGGGAAAGGGTCATCAACTTGTATTTACTCCACATGTTCTACAACATCATCTCCCTAAGGTGGCACCTAAACATGGGCTCCCTGCGAGGTGAAGCTACATTGGCCTCATCCCTAATAAGGCTGATATCCAGAGACTTTGTTGCTTGAAGCAACCGCTCACAATTCCATACTGGTACGGACGAATCCCTGCATAGCTTGAAGATGAGGCACGGGAAGGGAAAGCTGGTGGTGGCCTTGAAGCCCGTCTCATGGGTCTCTGCAATTAATATGTGGGAAAAGTCTATCTCGAACACCGCTACTATAGTTGCAACCATAACTGCTCGGTCCCATGTGACCACATTGTCCGCCTGAGTAGGGGACACATGATTACGCACCAGCAACTAGAAGAATTTAGCAGCAAAAGTCAGTGTCGCATTTTTGATACCCAAGCTGGGAGTCTGGACCCACTCAGAGCGCTCTCCAGTTGAAGAAATATGTCGGTCCAGCCATCTTACAAGAGACTCCATCTACTCGGCATTCCTCTGAAATGCACAACTCTGAATGATGCCTAACCGATAGTCAGACTCTATTGTATTGATGGGCAGAGTGTGGTCAGAGGCATAAATAAAACTGTGGAGTGTGGTCTCAAAGATGTCAACTAGGAAACCCCATACTAGTGTGGCCTTAAGTGGAGGCTGAGCTGCGAGCTTAGCCTGTTTGCTGATGAAGTTTCTGACTGTGTCCGCATAGGAAGCATAGAACTCTCGGACTATCTCCTTGCTGTAGGACCCTAGGATTCGTGCCATCCACTCACACCTATTCTTCCGAAAAAGATCATGAATGACTCGAGCGTTGTGGAGGCTGCCTATGAGAACACGACGCTCCTCAGTGACAAGTTTGACCATCTTGTTGTGCTCATTCAGCATGCAAGCATTCGTGTATATCTGGTATTCTCTTGTCACGCATCACCCGTTTGGCTCCGTAGTGACCAGTGTAGGCTCTGAATTGTGGGGAGGGTGGCACTGGAATGTCACCCGTACTATCAGCCTCAAAAAAGAAAGTGGTGCTGCCGCTATAACCAGAGCCAAACTGCAACTCAGAGTCAGCCTGTGTAATGACCCGTAAAATGAATAAGTGAAACTAGAGCCTAACTAGTGTGTGTTGGAGTTTTTGAGGGGTTTCATGTGGTAGAATGTTGTCCCGAGCTATGGTTGAGAGGTTTAGGGGTTAAATGTCAAGGTACGACTCCCCAAGGACCACCCTAGGGGTCCTTGAGGAGGACCCTAAAGCCTAACCCCCCAAGATCCCTAGAAACCAAAAAGCTGCCAAATTCAGAGTGAACCACTGATGGGACCTATACCTCGTAGGTCCATCCACGCCCAGTGGATGGCCTTAGTGGGTCAAGGTCCCAAATGGTTACCCTCATAACCAAACCACGACTCAACAGCACAGAGCGAGGACCCATCCACGGTCCGTGGGTGGGGGTTCGTGGATCACCACTGGTTTCTGCAATTTTTGGCCAAGTTTAATGGTAGGTTAGTAAATTCCTCCCTTGGTTAGTTGAGTTAATGGGCGGTTATTTTTGGTTTATTCACATATTTTAAGGGTTTTTAAAGTATTAAAACATATTTACAACTCATTATTTCAAAACCCAAAATCAAAACCTCCCCTTCCCTCCAAAAGTTCTTTCTCTAGAAACCTCCATTGGAGGTGAATGATTCAAGCTTCCAAGGTCAAGACTTTAAGTTTTTCAAGGGAATTTTATGGGATTCTTCCATTAGAGGTATGGTAGTCTTCATCCTTGACTTAGTTTCTTTCAAGGAGCCAATTTCTAAGTTGATTTCAAGTCTCCAATGTTTCCCCTAAAGCCCTAATTTTCAATCCTAGCATGGGGTCGATTTTAAATGTTTTCCAAAGGCTTTATTGCATTGTATTATGAATGGATTTTTGATCTAAAGATGAATTAAAATGATTTCTTCCTAGAACCCATGTTTTCCCCCAAATTCCTAAGTTGTGATTTGTGATTGGGAATTGATTGATCATGAAGGATGTGACTTGTTTATGTTTATATGGATATAAAATGTTGAAATTATGTTATTACTCTTGCCTAATTGTATTGATCTAAAGTTTGTGGGTGAATGTGATCCATGTCCTTGAAAGGAAAGGTTAATGTATGAATATGATGTGAAGGATATGTATGTGATCTCAATGAATGGGTTATGATCATGTTTAGAATGTAATTGTTTTATTGTTGAAAGCATATTCTCAATTAATACTTATGAATGATGATGATAGAATGTGAATGGTTTCTATAATGTGATGTTATAACATGAATTGGTAGGCTTAGGCATCCTTTTCTGGTATGACTGAAAGTAATGTGGATTTAAGTATCTTGAATTGGTAGGCTAAGGCATTCTTTTCTTGTATTTATTAATGTGATCTTGAATAAAGTATCTTGAATTGGTAGGCTTATGCATCCTCTTCTTGAATGAATAAAAGTATAGTTGATTGTTGAACCTTGAGTTGGTAGGCTTAGGCATCCTCTCTTGTGTAATGAATGTATGCTGACTTAAAGGAATATGAATCAATAGGCCTATGATAGTCCTTTCATAAATGAGGTAATGTAATGATGAATCTTGAATCGATAAGCCTATGGTATTCCTTTCCTAATGAGTCTATGTACCATGAATCGATAGGCTTATGGAATTCCTTTCATGAGTATGATAATGTAATGAGGAACCATGAATCGATAGGCTTATGTCATTCCTTTCATGAGGACTCTAGAGCTTTCCTAATAATGAACCATGATTCAATAGGCTTATGGCATTCCTTTCTTATGTAATGATGTGAGTTGGATCGATATGCCAATGGCATTTTTCTCTAGTACAATAATGTAATGTGAATGAAATACTCTATGGTAATTTAGGCTAAGAACCGAGTGGATATGGTAAGATGGAAACTTTCCCAATGTTAGGTTAGAGTTCCAATGAACATCTCCCTATGCCATAACTATGTGCCCACATAGGTCCTAGCTAGTGGATCCACCTAAGCTAGATGTTACCGGTCTTACCTTAGGCAAGTAGACCACCTCTTTACGGTGTGGGACTTCATGACACCGGATTCCATGTCAAGCACACATGGTGTATGTCGGTTAAATGGTTATTCCCATCATGTGAGATTTGAACTATAGTTACTTGAGAGGTTCTACAAAGTGTGGGTAGTAGTATGGGATGTTATCCATACATTGCACGAGTAGGCTTTGATAGGGTTATAGTGAGTTCTCTAAGTCTTAATGTCTAATGAAAGAATGTGCTCAAAAGGGAGTTAATGAAGAATGTTTGAATTATCTGCTTAAATGAGATGAAACATGTTATACTTGGATTTTATTATGAGGTACTTCCTTGTCATGGCTTATTGAGTATGAATGCGCCTTGTCTATGGTGGCTTCAATGGAGTACTTAGTGTGAGTAATAGTATGGGATGCTATTAATACAATACATAAGTATGACTTAGAGTTTCCCTAGATGATGGTCCTTATGTTCTAATATGACTTATGAAAGGTTTATGTCTCTTATGTATGAGTTTTATGTAAAGATGGAAAGGTTGAATGGTAAGTTCACTTTTGGTGACCTTAATGTGGTACTTTAGTGTGGATGGTGGTATGGGACGCTATCCATACATTGAACAAAGTATAGCATGAGGGTTACTTGAGGTGAAGGCTTAATGTGAAGGTAATGGTTTATATGTTGATTATGTCTCTAATGTGGTGAAATGACTTGTATGTTGATTATGTTTGAATATTATGCCTCTTATACTCATGTTCATGAAGTTTTATCAAAATGGCATAAAAGCATGACTTTCAAATAAAATGTTCGTTTTAAGCATGGTTTTTGCATGACTATCATACTTAGTACTTAATTGTGCTAACCAATATTCTTCTATGTTTACTACAAGTGTAGGTTCCAATATTTGAGTGATTCTCTCTAGTTGAGGCTTGAATTTGAGATTTTCCAAGACTAAGTGGTATGTTCTCATAGATCGAGGACAAGTACTTGATGTTTCACTTTCTTTCACGTAAAAGACTATTGTTAGACTTTCAATTGTAAAGGGTCGTGACCCTACTTTTGTTTTGGATATTATTGATGACCATGTGAGACAATAGACTTCCGTTGTGTTTCAAATGTTTTAAATGAGTATTTTTTATTGTATGGACTAAAATGAGTTTTTCATTCCATACGATTTCTAGTATTTTATACAATGACATGCTATGAGGCTTGTATGAAATTTTTCGGAGTCTTGTATATCGTGTCGCATCTGGGGTCTAGACCTAGGTCGTGACAGCCTATGAGCCGATCGGTGTGGCCCCCTCTTCATACTGGGGGGCACTGACCTTGTCAGAACTCACCTAATGGGCTTTGTTTCGAGTTGTGTGGGGAGTTGTTGGGGAGGTCGTGGTGGCTGGAGGAATGTAGTCATAATCATCCCCAACGATCAAATGTCGAGACGGTGCTACGGACTTGGACATGCCCTTAACGGCGTATGTGAGAGCTTGCTTAGGATCCATGGTACATGTGGAAGCTTACTTAGTACCAAAACAGGCAAAAAAAAACATACGGAATAATTTTAGAGCAAAAAATGAACCAAAAAAAAAAACTAAAAAAAATCTGGATAGTAGCTGAACTATCCACCTATGGTGGGTACGGACGGTCCGTTGATGGAACGATGGTCCATGGGTCCCCTCCGTAGGTAACAGTACCCAAAATTGGGTCTCTGATATTGGAACCATGGATGTGCAGAATGGTCCGTCGATGGAATGACGGACCGTAGTCAACACCGTGGTTCAACACTTAGTGAAAACTATGTGTGCTACTGACCCACAAACCCGACCTACTGTCCATTGATGTGCTCCAACATCTTGGCACATTTGATGCTTGAAAACTAAGGATTAATACTCGAACTGAGTGCATTTTTTGTATGCTTTGATGTGTTTGTTGAATGTGTACATAGATTCTTGCTTGAGTGATAAACTGAAAAAAAGAAAGAGGAAATGATGGTCACCAAGTGAAGACCACGAGCACATAGACGGGACATGGTCCTTGTAACAAATCGTGGTGCTGGTCATGAAGCTGAACAAGTGAATGAGCAAGAAAAAGTTGAAATGGGAACTGAACATAAGTGAAGACTACTGACAACTTCACGAGTTGTAGTCCACACAAAGGCCCGTGGTGCATGTCGTAGTAATGATGTAGTGAAGGAGCTTTGGAAAGTTGAAGAGAGAAGTTACCAAGTGAAGACCACATACAACTACACGGTCCTTGGTGCATGTTGTGGTAATGATACAGTGAAGGGGCTTTGGAAAGTTGAAGAGAGAATTTAACAAGTAAAGACTACGGACAACTACACGACCCGTGGTCATTGCCACGACCTGTAGTGCATATCGTGGTGATGACACAATGTGCAGGTCTTGAAGAGCCTGCTTTGGGGGAATCCAAGTGAAGACCACGAAGGTTTTCACGGACCGTGAAGCCCTTGACGGCTTGTAGAAGTGGGCGTGAAGGGCTCGCCAATTCAGTCCTACTTCGAGTAGGACTCTTTTTTAAAACACTTAGTTGAATTAATTAGGTCGTTTTTTTTATCTTGGATCCTATCTTACCTTGAACAACGAACGATTTTCTATTATTCCTAACTTTTGGTCTTTGATATTGGATATTGAATTAAGTTTGAAGTCTAATTTCCGTTTCTCGGATTATCAAAGTGGTTGTTGATTGCTTATTCTCGTAATTACTTTTTAACATGATTTCTTTCGATATTCCTGAACATTTACGTTAAATCATAAATGGCTATAAACCACAACTAGGGTAGTGGGATCCATGACGTAATTCTAATTGTGATTTCGTAAACCGAGTGAAAGGCAATTTGTGGTTACAAACTGTAGTTTAGTTTTCGTTATTCATATATTCTGATGAGTGCACGCATTAGACTGAGCCTGTATTTGTCATTTGTTCAAAAGAAAAATGATAGTTAGGAAAAAGCTAAAGCAATCTAACTAAATGGAGTCAAAGTTCGAGTTCGAGAGAAAATAACCTTAACACCATTGTAGGAAAGGGTAAATCGTGTAGCACTCTAGGGCTGAGAGGACTTGAGTGAATATTATCTGAGTAGACTAAGAAGTGTCAGATATAGCTAATTCGTACGTAGTTTGTACAGTTAAATTGCCTGAAACTCAACTATGGAAGAACAATAGACGCAATGCTATGGTGAACACAATCCTAGTTTCATTTAATTATTGACACAACTTCAAAACTGATATTTTGTTTATTGTTAAATTGGACTTTTATTTGAAACTTTGATTACTAAAGCGTTAAAGGTAAACCCAAAACTGATAGTTAGGAAATAATAACGACATTTGGATAAAACACGACAGTGAAATCATTTTTGTAAAGAAATTCTCTATGGGATCGACCTCAAGTCACGTTGAGTTCTATAAATTGACTTCGACCGTTTATATCTCTTAATTGAGGTGTAAGTTTGGATGTATCAAATTTCAGAAGTGTTTTACTAGCTTTTATTCTAAGTGTAGTTAGATTTCCTATTTTATGTCTTGTTCTTTGTCTGTGTCTCTTTTCGATGAGTTCGTTTGTATATGCCAAATACCAGAAGTAAGGGATCCCGATTAGTCCTATACGACCCAAAATTCAGGAAGACAATCCATAGGATGGTGAACGCACAAAGACTGGAGGTGCATAGACTTAGATTTGGATTGGAAGCTGCAACTGTTGCAAGAGGTATTCAGCCGAATGTTGTGAACAATCAACCTAGGGCAGTGGACAAGAAAATAGACATGGATGAAATCATTCCTCCCCACCACCAACCAATAGCTCCAAGGGGTAGAGCACAACATCCAACTCACATGATGTATGAGAATGATGACTTAGATTTGGATGGATCTTGAGCCACTGGAGAGAAAGTCTTACCTGCACTACCTACATGTGTTAAGTTCACAATCACATGCACTATGGTTTAACTACTAAATCTGAAAGGTATGTTCAGGGGTGATGCAGATGATGATGCAAACCACCATTTGATGAACTTTGTGGCAATTTTCAAGTCGCAAGAGATTCTTGGAGTAAGCCAAACACTGATGAGATTGAGGTTGCTCCCTTTGTCTCTTACAGGAGAGGCAACCAACTGGTTGAATGAGATTCTGGTTGACTCGATCAGGACTTGGACTGAGTTGAAAGAGGCTTTCCTAGAGCAATTCTTTCCTGAATCAAAATAGTTGCATATGAAAGACGGGATCACTTCCCATAAGTAGCTACCAGGAGAAGCGATGCATGACACTTGGTGGAGATTCAGACAAAAGCTAAAGAAGTGCCCAAACCATGGTCTCGCTGAGAGACATCTAACATGCATTTTACAGGTCTTTAAATTATTTCACTAAACGTATTGCTGATGTAGTGTGTGGAGGATCGTTTATGAGGAAGCCATTCTCATAGAAGATGCAATTGATGGATGAAGTGTCAAAGAATAACAGGGCATGGTACACCAGGGATGCAGAAGTAGGAGATCTTGGGTACACATTTGAACTTTGAGCTGAGCAAAGGAAGAGAGAAAAAGAAAGGGATCAAGCCATGGATCACATGAGGACCCAAATAGACCTACTTACAAAGCACATTGTCTCGAAGCCTGAAAAGGTAAATTTTATGGGACAACCAAATAGGTATGAAGATTACGATATTGATCTAGATGAAGAGTCTAATTACTTGGGAAATCAAGGAGGTTTCTGGAATTATAACTCGGAAAACCAGGGTAACAATTCTAGAAATACAGGTCGGAACTACTCAAGGGAAGGGCAATGTGAAAGGCCTACAAATAGAGAGTAGGGAAACTGGTGGAACAGATATGGTTACAAGAATGATCGCAGTACCGTGTATATGCCCCCAGGTAATAGATTTCAGGCCAGTGGCTGTTCCAGCGAGTCTAAGCTGGAAGATATGTTGGCCAAGGTGCTCCAGAAAGTTGAGTCAACAGCTGCAGGGGTAAAGGAGATGAAAGGTGAATTTTCCAGTATGAGTCCACTGGTAGAATCCCACACCACCTCTATCAAGCAAATTGAATAGCAGTTGGGGCAACTTTCAGCCTCATTAAATAAGAGGAAGAACGGGTCACTACCAAATGACACGATCCAGAACCATAAGATGGATGGGCATTGCATGGCTATGCCAAGAGGAGCGGTAATATTCTTACTGACCCAATTTCTGCAGGTACTAAACATGAGCAGGTATTGGAGCAAGCTGAAAGAGAGGAGGATGAAGCTGAGCAAGTAGATGACTTGGAAGATGCTCAACCAATAGCCAAATCAGCACGAGTGAAAGAAAAAGAGGTTGAGGGAACCTTGCCTTTACATAAAATTCCAAGACCACCTCCTCTTTTCCCTCAAAGGCTTTAAAAGAAAGTTGAAGATGGGAAATTTTCTATGTTCATCACCATGTTGTGACACCTGTCGGTAAACATCCTACTGGTGGAAGAAGTAGAAAAAATGCCAGGATATGCAAAGTTCATGAAAAGAATTAGGCCAAAAATTAGGATACATTTTGGGAAAATAACTTGGTCACAAGGAAAAGAGCTATAAGTATAGATTTAACTGATAATGTTTATCACTGCAGTGCTATTGCTACCATGTCTATGGCACAGAAGAAGGAGGATCCAGGTGTATCTACCATACCGTGCACTATCGAATCAATTGAATTTGCAAAGGCCTTGTGTGATCTAGGGTTCAGTATCAAGTTGATGCCGCTAGCCATCTATAAGCAACTAGGGTTAGGAGTTTCAAAACCCATAGCCATGATGTTGATGATGGCAGATAGGTCAGTGAAGCGACTTGTAGGCATTCTATGTGATGTGCTCGTGAAGGTGGACACATTCATCTTTTCGGTAGACTTTGTTATATTGGATTGCGAAGTGGATTTCGAGGTTCCCATTATTTTGGGAAGACCATTTCTGATAACGGGTCGAGCATTGGCGGATGTTGAGCGATAACAATTGAATTTCAGATTCAACAAAGAAGAGGTAAAGTTTAATATTTGCAGGTCTATGAAGCAGCCACATGAACTTGAAGTACTGATGAACTTTGAAGCTGACTTCAGGTCTTTTTATGTAGAAACAGTAAATGTGTTGCGGGGTATGGGAGAACACTCTTATGCTCCAAAGAAGTTGGACCTAGATCTGAAAAACAAGCCAAGTCCTCCAGCAAAACCATTCATTGAGGAGCCACCTGTGCTGGAACTGAAACAATTTCCCAGTCACCTGAGGTATGTATTTTTGGGAACTAACAACACTTTACCTATGATTTTTGCTATAGATTTGAATGATGAACATGTCCAAGCTGTTATCAAGGTGTTGATTGGGTATAAAAGGGCTATTGGGTGGACTATTACTAATATCATCAGGATACCTCCGGGTATATGCACACATAAAATTTAACTTGAAGAGGACTGTAGCCCATGCATTGAACACCAGCGGAGGCTAAACCCACATATGAAAGAGGTGGTAAAAAATGAGATCATCAAGTGGTTAGATGCTAGGGTGGTATACCCTATTTCTCATAGTCATTCAATCAGTTAGGTGCAATATGTGCCCAAAAAGGGCGGTATAACTGTGGTTGCGAATGGCATGAATGAGTTTGTCCCGCAGAGGCTAGTCACTAGATAGCGAGTGTGCATGGATTAAAAGAAGTTGAAGAAGTAGACCTTGAAGGATCATTACCCAATGCCTTTCATGGACCAGATGCTTCACAGGTTAGCTGGCAAAGGGTGGTACTACTTTTTAGATCGATACTCTGGCTATAACCAGCTATCAATTGCTCCTAAAGATCAGGAAAAGACCACCTTTACATGTCCTTATGGCAACTTTGCGTTTAGATGTATGCCATTTGGACTATGTAATGCACCAGCAACTTTCCAAAGTTGTTTGATGTCTATCTTCTAATATATGGTGGAAGATACTCTGGAGGATTTCATGGATGACTTTTCTGTGGTCGGTGATACCTTTGATGATTGTTTGTTATATCTTAGTAGGGCCCTACAGAGATGCGAGGAGGAAAATCTAGTGTTGAACTAAGAGAAGTGCCATTTCATGGTCAAGGAAGGCATAGTCCTTGGACACAAGGTTTCACAGAAAGAGATTGAGGTCGACAAGGCCAAAATTGAGTTGATTGAAAAGTTACCATCGCCGATCTGTATGAAAGGTGTTTGATGTTTCTTAGGACATGCCGGATTCTATAGGCGGTTCATCAAGGACTTCTCCAAAATTGCACACTCTATGTGCAAGCTTTTGGAGAAGGAGGTGAAATTTGTCTTTGATGAGGCTTGTCTCAGAGATTTTGAATGCCTAAAGGAGAAGCTGATTTCTGCAACAGTGATTATTGGCTAAGATTAGGCAGAGCCATTTGAGGTAATGTGTGATGCTAGTGGTACTGCGTTAGGAGTTGTGTTAGGGCAGAAGTGGAAGAAGATGTTCCATCCGATTTACTATGCTACTAATTCACTAAATGGAGCACATCAAAATTATACTGTCACAAAATAGGAACTATTGGCGATGGTGTATGCCTTTGAGAAATTCAGAGCTTACTTGCTGGGCAGTAGAGTGATAGTCCATACAGACCATGTAGCTCTGAGATACCTCATGAAAAAGAAGGATACCAAACCAAGGTTCATCAAATGGGTGTTACTTCTTCAGGAGTTTGACTTTGAGGTTAAGGATAGGAAAGGTTGTGAGAACAATGTAGCTGATCACCTATCCAGGCTAGAGGCTGAAAAGAAAGAGGAAGTTAAGCGCAACATAAATTATTTGTTACCGGATCAGCAGGTATTAGCCGCTACTCTTGATCTTATTCTTTAATTTGCTGATTTAGCTATCTATCTCGTTACTGATTTGATGCCTCAAGGCTGCCTTATCAGCAAAGAAAGAGGTTCATGCATGATGTGGGTAAGTATTTTTAGGATGAACCTTATCTATATAAGGTGTATGTTGACAACATCATCAGGCGATGTGTTCCTGAAGCTGAGATGTTGTATATTCTTGAAGCCTATCATTCCTCTCTTGTAGGTGGTCATCATGTGGTGCTCGGACAGCGCATAATATACTTCAGTGTGGGTACTATTGGCCCACAATTCACCAGGATGAGATGGATGTAGTGAGGATTTGTGATGTGTGCCAGCGACAATGAGCCATCTCTTAGTGCCATTAGTTACCCATGACACCTATTCTGGAGGTGGAGTTATTTGATGTATGGGGAATCGACTTTATGGGCCCATTTGTGAGCTCCTATGGGAAGAAATACATACTGGTTGTAGTGGACTATGTGTCCAAATGGGTTGAGGAAGTTGCTTTGCCTGAGAATGATGGTAAGAGTGTTGTTGGTTTTCTGAAGAAGAATATCTTCTCAAGGTTTGGCACACCCATAGATATCATTAGTGATGGTGGTTCTCATTTCTGCATTAGGGTATTCAATTCTCTTCTGTCTAAATATGGAGTTAAACATCACAAGGTAGCAACACCTTATCACCCACAAACTAGTGGCCAAGTGGAGGTCTCCAACAGAGAAATTAAAGCAATTCTGGCAAAAATGGTGAATTCCAACAGGATAGATTGGGCACGAAAGTTAGATGATGCTCTCTGGGCATATCGGACAGCTTTCAAGACGCCTATTGGTATGTCTCCATATCTATTGGTATTTGGAAAGGCATTTCATTTACCGGTTAAGGTTGAGCATAAAACATTCTAGGCTTTGAAGAAGCCGAACCTTAGTTGGAGTGAAACTGCAAACTTGATGTCACGCCCTGAGCAAACACCCTTGACGTGGCCGGCACTCGAAGACCATTGCTGGCCACAAGCGAACCATTGGCCTGGCATACTTCACTCAGCGGAACACTTAACTCAACAGAATAAACTCAATGCAATAGTTTAAATGATAACATCTTTGCCAAAATGGCAACTTATGTCTAAAAAAAAAGTATCTGCAAATACATAGATGAGAGACTCAATACTAACTGTCTGACTGTCTATGAAGCCTCTATAATACTGATATGGATATTGGGACAGACCCCACAACATCCTCATAAAGCAAAACTAGGAAAGGGAAATAACAGTCCTTTGGAATGCAAGGAGGCTCACCACTGACTCTGGAGTGCTCAACTGGATCAACGGCGTGCTGGATGCTGATCCTGATTACATGTGTCTGCATCATAATAAGATGCAGGCCAACAGGATGTCACACCTCAACCCTAGGTGAGGCGGACAAGTACCATATGAACACATGCTTTACAAGTGACCTATGATGAGAAAGTAAACTACTATGCAAATGGATTCACTAATGAGAAGTTTCGTATACAATACATGTCGACTAGCTGAACCGATACATGTGAGAAGTGAAACTATGAATACAGATGATAACTTTACAATCTCTATAAAGCCTTTACTAGAATCCATGACTGTACCACTAGGAAAATATGCATAGTAATGACTCGGCAAATTCCCGAATCAACCTGGAGCTCACCAGCAATCGCTAAATATCATGTGCTTTTATTTGGGAGATCTATTAGTTGAGTACCTGTACCTGAAACATGAAATGAAGCCTCCCCAATAAGGGATGTCAGTACAAACGAATGTACTGAATATGTAAGGCATAAATACAACCATATGTAAAATGAGAGCTCAAGTGAAATCAAATACCAATAGATAAGGATTAGAGACCACCTTTGCTTATACTTGTGGAATCGTGTATGTTACATTCTTTTCTTTACTTTGCTGTACGTTATAATATTTATAAGGCATCTGATACAAATGACCAGCTGATCTGTGGTAGAAGAGGATGACCCATGCTAGGCATTTTAACCCCTGGGATGCTGTCCTCATAATTCTACAAATTGGGATCGACCCATGCTAGGCTTTCGCCCCTGAGCTGCCACCCTTCTATACCAATTGGGATAGGCCCATGCTAGGCAAAAACCAATAGGCTGCCACCCATAATTATACAAATTGCTTCACTTAGATTCTTTAATCTTTGAGATTGTTGTTTTGATGTTCGTAACTCTTTTGAGATTGTTCTTTTGATGATAATAACTCTTTTGAGATTGTTGTTTTGGTAGTCATAATCATTGTTGAGATTTGGAACTATGGACCAGTGGTAGAAGGCATACGAATATGGACTTACGATAATGACAATGACGTGGGAAGCAAATGTGACACCAACGTAATACTTAGGAGCTTATATGACATAGTAAGCATTTTGACATCTTAAATTGAAGCACATATCAAGTGAAGACATTTAACATTCAGCCAAGAGATTTGAACTTGATATGATAGCCAAATATTCACTAACTAATGTCAAATACAAGGTATACATGAACTTGGAACCAAGGGAGAATGTGGACAGATTCAACTTAAGGACGGATACATATTCCAAGCAAGTATAAATCAAATGTACAATAAAGCAAGTAGGGATATTGTGAGGTAACATTATAGTCTAACACAATGGAAGTAATAACCAATAAAGGGAACATATGAAAATGTGAAAAGGTAACATATATGATGGAATAGACAATTGAAGCAAGTTGGCAAGATATGGGTAGATTGTATATCCAACATATAAACATATGTACTATGTATAATCTAGGATCATTTTGATTTATATAAGGGAAATACGTGCCAAGGGTACTTTGACGGTGAAACAAGTTTAAACCTTGCATGCTAATATTTGGTAGAGTAAACACGTACATTTCGTAACAAACTAATATTAGAATACTCACTTTAATGCTCTAGGGAGTAAGAACTGCAACTATGGATTAGTCACTACCAAGGGAACTTAGAAAGCTTACTTTTTGTTATACAAGTGTTTGATTCATGCTAAAGAAATAGGAAATCAAATAGCCTTACATACCTTGCTGCACAACATTGGATATTACAATGAGTTAACCGTCTTCCGTTCAGATTATTTATCTACAATGGATTAAATAATAAAACTAGCATTTGTAGTTGATCAAAAAGTTTGGGCTACTTGATAAGACCAAAACAGTAATTGGCAATATATCTATAATTGATCCCATCAAGAGTGTTTTTCCCATCCATTCTCCTCTAAATTATTTTATATGCTATACAAACCTTCTTATAAGGTCCTCCGAAACCCCTCGGGCATCATCACGTCTGGAAAACAGTATTAAAGGAATGGCAAGAACTAAACTCATGCAACACTCAATTAAGTGGTGTATGACTACACTTTCAATTTTCTATCCTCTAACCAGTTCCTATGACTTCTCTCCATATATCCAACAAGACCCCTTTATTATATGATACACAAAACAGTCCCTAAGCATCACAATGTGGAAGTAACAATATGATTTCATGGCTTTCGATCAACACCCCGTGAGTTCCAACTAACATTACATTTAAGATGCTCAAACTGAGCTCACAATCAAAATTTAAGGGGACTCCACTCCATGGTTGTCCCAACAAGCATATCCTTCCTGAACTTTTACCAAGACCACACCATATAGAGGCAACACTCCTTAGTTAATGAACACATACAAACTTTCACAAACAATGTAAGAACAAGAGAGGGATGAAAATTTCCATAGCTTACCTTGCTGGAAAGAAACCTCACTTGCTAAGACTTGAATTCTTCAAGGTTTAGGTTGTCCTCTCCCCCTTACCTTGATGTTAAATAAGATTATTCACTTGAATTCCTTAAGATGGGAGATGTTCTACCAACTTGTACTTAAAAAACACTTGTTTCCTTCAGATTTTAATGGTAAGGTTGTAGACCAGAACTCTTGGAGCTTCTCTGGCTTTCCTTGGGAGTAATTTTCTGGAGAATAAGTGATAAATGAGCTGTGATGAGTTTGAGTGCTTTACATGTACCTTCTGGACGTTTTCACTTAATAAAATGGAGAAATAATATGGTCCTTTACTTTAAGCAAGCAGGTGCATCACCTCCTTAATTTTTTCCACAAGTTTTTAAGTAAGTGCATAACCTACTTGCTCTTTTCACTTAAATGTTGTCCACTTATTCTAAGTAGGTGCATCACCTACTTGCCCCTTTTAGCTTTAAATTCAGTCCACTAATTCTAAGTAGGTGCATAAACTACTTGCCCCTTTTAACTTAAAATTTAGTCCACTATTTCTAAGTAGATGCATCACCTACTTGTCACTTACTAGCATAGTTTAGTCAAGCAAGCACCTCACTTATTTTACAGTATTTTCCCAATCTTATTTTCTTTACAAGACCGTAGCACTAAGACACACTTGACCACTTTGACTTTTACATCGAATACCACCTTTTACTATCCTGAGTTTGAATTGTTTTTGAGTTTAATTAGTCGTATATGTGTTGGAAGCACGGGGTATTACAAATTTAAACCTATTTTATTGTTACTAGAAACATAGGAAACCGAGTCCATAACTATACCAAAAAGTAATATATAAGCGTCATATAAATAGAACTAGTACACGTAGAATATGGGGTGTTACACTGGCATCAGTACATTAAATGTACGAGTATGCGAGTTGGAAAGCTAAACAACAACTTAAGCTTGAAAGGAGTAAGAAGGAACACTTACCTTGGCTCTGTACAACTCCTGAATAACTGAACTCAATGTAAAGCAATGAGACACATGCAATATATATAAAACTTGTAAAACAGTGTAAATAACTTAGTTTGTTAAAGATAAAGCAATAATAAACTCAACTTTACTTCTATACAAAAGTAATATAACTTTTGTGGGAGATTCTCTAACCGACAAATACCACTATGAGCCTAGGTGGTGATACAACGTCTTGCCCACACTGCTAGAACTATCCTATACTTTGCCGTCATATAGAGCTCTTAACTTAGTGGATCCACTAGTCTATTCTAAAAGCATCTTAAGGAGTCATCTAAAAAGTATGATCCTTTACAACCCATGATGGCTACAAGGTTTATGGAGACTTGAGTTAATCTGAACTCGCATCCCCAAATCGGTGCTCAATACTACTCCCAAAATATACTTAGATCATATATTTGTAAAAACAAAACTCTTTCTTTGAATTGAGATAATTACTCAAAACTTAGCTTAAAAGCTCTTTTGGAATCGATGTTCCCTTTCTTGCTCAAATGTGAAAACATTTATAAACTCTTTGGGAATACTTTTTCCCCTTATAACTTTTTGAGAAATGAACTCAACTCTTTACTCTTTGCTTAACTTGAAACTTGAGCCTAAAAACGAAGTTAAAACGTTTGTTAAAGACTCTTGAAAACTTTAAGAAACTTTGCTTCGACTTGCTTCCTAACTTCTAGACTTGACTCTTAACTTCTTTGACTTTGATCTTAACTTTCGTTGAATTGGATTATGGATTCAAGGTTCATGATCTCGTGTTTACGGATGATTTCATGATGTTTGAATGTACCTTAGAGTGTTGGCATCAACTAGAATCATAGATACATCGCTTAGGAACAAGTACGAAAAGGTGGGGAATGAATGAGGAGAACTGGTGTCCCTGGAGCTCTGAGTGGCGCGGGGCGGCAGCCCTCAAACTTCAGAAAAGTCTAACTGGCGCTCTGGCTTCCGCGACATGCCAGAGGTCAAACTTCAGAGAAGTTTTTGTGGCGCTCTGGCAGGCACGGCGCCCCAGCCCTTTTGCCCAGCGACTTCAGACTTTTCTCTTCCATTCTTCCTCTCTAAACCCCCCTAACTTCCATAGTTCCTTCCCCAAACACTTAAGATTAATTGTACCCTTAATATACAACAAATCTAACTCGAAAACCAACTCGGAAACATGAATCAACTCACGCCCAAGCATCAACAACTCAACCAACAAGAATTCTACAATTTGTTCTTTAAGAACCTTACTTCTTCAACATGTAAACAACTCAAAACAATTGGGTTGAAACAATTTGGTGTGTGGGTGAACTAACCCAACACAAAAAGATCTGACATACCTTAATAGGGATCACCCCCGACGAATTCCACTCGCAAGCTTGGATGATCTTGACGAATTCTTGCCTTTTTGTCCCTTTCTTTCTTCTTTTCTCTCTTCTCCAAGCCCTAAGCGTATTTCTCAATTCTCCAAACTGACTAAGTCATATTTTTACCCCAATAAATCCCTAAAATCAAATTAGGAAATTAATTAGAGAAAAGACTACTTTTCCCTTTCCCTAAATCCGGATTGGGACTTTCCTCAATCCAACAACCCAACTTTCGAAAGGCATATCTGACCGTATGATGTCGAAATCGTGCAATCTCTGTGGCGTTGGAAAGATATCTCTAAGGGCTTTCCAACCATATCAAGATCTGCTCCTAAATTTTCTTGAGCTAGGAGTTATGGTCATTTGAAAATGGCCAAAACTGACTTTCTTAACTTAGACAAAATTTCCAGATTTCCTTATTCTTTCCAAAAATCTATATTTTCATATTTTAAACTTTTTATAGTCGTTTCTAGGTGCGAGATGTACAATATCTCCCCCTTGGGACCATTCGTCCTCGAATGATCTTTATTTCACTAAGCTAAGGGTATCAACATCAAGTTCAACACTCAACAAGCAAAGGCAAGTAGCAACATGCATACTCATAATTTAGCTAGTACTAAGAAGAGGATTAGTACCTTGATCTGAATTTTCTCCGTATTCAAAGAGATGTGGATATTTCTTCTTCATATCCCTTTCAGCTTTCCAAGTAGCTTCTTCAACAAATTGGTTCCTCCAAAGGACTTTGACTGATGCGACCTCCTTTGGTCTCAACTTGCGAACTTGGCGATCTAAAATCTGGACCAGAATCTCCTCATAAGATAAACTATCCTTAATCTCAACATTTTCTGTTTGCACTACCAATGAAGGGTCTCCCATGAACTTCTTCAATAAAGAGATGTGAAATACGGGATGAACCGCCGCTAATTCCTATTATAGCTCCAACTCGTAAGCTACACTGCCAATCCTCTTGGCTATGTGATAAGGTCCAATATACCGGGGACTAAGCTTCCCCTTCTTACCAAACTTCATAACACCCTTCATGGGTGAAACTTTCAAATATACCCAATCATCTACTTCGAACTGTAACACCCTTCTCCTAACATCAGTGTAGGATTTCTGACGACTCTGTGCTGTTTTCAATCTCTCTTGAATTACTTTCACTTTCTCCATAGCTTGATGAACTAAATCTGGTCCTATCAACCCTGCTTCATCAACTTCAAATCATCTAATAGGAGATCTGCATCTTCTCCCATAAAGACCTTCATATGAAGCCATTTGGATGCTGGAGTGGTAACTGTTGTTGTAAGCAAACTCAATGAGAGGTAGGTGATCATCCCAATTTCCTTTGAAATCCATCACACAAGCCCTCAACATATCCTCTAAGGTTTGAATAGTGCGCTCTGCTTGCCCATCTGTCTAAGGATGAAAGGCAGTACTTAAATTCACCTTCGAACCCAAACCTTTCTGGAAAGATTTCCAGAACTGTGTAGTAAATTATGCACCTCTATTCGAAATAATGGAGACCGGAACTCCATGGAGTCTTACCACTTCTTGAATATATAGCTCAGCATAATCTTATGCCGAATGGGTAGTCTTTACCAGCAAAAAGTGGGCTGATTTTGTCATTCTGTCGACAATCACCCAAATAGAATCATGTTGTCTACGAGACCATGGCAAACCTTTGATGAAATCCATATTAATCATCTCCCACTTCCATTCTGGAAGTTCTATATTCTGCGCCAAACCATCGGGCCTTTGGTGCTCAACTTTCACTTGCTGGCAATTTGGACACTTAGCAACAAACTCTACAATGCCCTTCTTCATGCCATTCCACCAATACAGTTCTCTCAAATCGTGATACATCATTGTGGAACCTGGATGAATGGAATATCTGGAGCTATGAGCATCCTCCATGATCCTCTGTTGGAGTTCATCCAGGTACACCCAATCTACCTTGATATCTCAATACACCATCTCTCCCTTACGCAAAAGCTAATACTCTTTGCTTTTGAACATTTCCCTTCAAGTCGAGCAAAATGGGGTCTTGGTCTTGCTTTTCCTTCACTTCTAACACTAGTGATGATTCAACCCCGTTCGGCACCACTATTCCTCCTTCTGTGGAATCCATAAGTCTGACTCCCAGGCATGCAAGTCTGTGCACATCTTTGGCTAACTCCTTCTTTTCTTCCTCAGCATGGGTGATATTACCCATAGATAACCTGCTTAAAGCATCAGCAACAATATTAGCCTTACCTGGGTGGTAAATAATACTCATATCATAATCCTTGAGAAATTCCAACCACCTTCTCTGTTTGAGATTGATATCCTTCTAAGTGAACACATATTGCAAGCTCTTGTGATCAGTGAATATATCAACTTGAACACCATACAAGTAGTGTCACCAAATCTTCAAGGCGAAAACTACAACAGCCAACTCTAAGTCATGGGTTGGATAATTCTTCTCATGAACCTTCAACTGTCTAGAGGCATAAGCTATCAACTTGCCATTCTACATTAACACACAACCCAAACCAACTCTGGATGCATCACAATACACCACAAAACCTTGAGTGCCCTCTGGTAAGGTCAAAACTGGGGCACTAGTCAACCTCTTCTTCAATTCCTTAAAGCTTTTCTCAAAAGCTTCAGACCATTGAATTCTCGCTGTTTTTTGAGTCAATTTCGTCAGAGGAGATGAAATGGATGAGAAACCATCAACAAATCTCCTATAATAGCCAGTCTAGCCCAATAAACTCCTACTATCAGTTGGAGATGTGGGTTTAGGCCAATTCTGCACTACCTTAATTTTCTGAGTATCAACTCTAATACCATCACCGGAAATAATATGGCCCAAGAATGCCACAGACTCAAGCCAAAAATCACACTTGGAGAACTTGTCATACAACTCTCTATCCTTCAAGGTCTGAAGAACTATTCTGAGATGACTAACATGATCTTCTTCATTCCTTGAATAGATTAGTATGTCATCAATGAAGACAATGACAAACATATCTAAATAAGGTTTGAAGACTCTGTTCATAAGATCCATGAACGTTGCTGGTGCATTGGTCAAACCAAAGGACATGACCAAGAATTCATAATGACCATATCTAGTCCTGAATGTTGTCTTTGGAATGTCACATTCCCTAACTTTCAACTGACGGTAGCCTGATCTGAGGTCAATTTTCGAAAAACAGGTGGCAGCCTGAATGTGATCAAATAAATCATCTATCCTTGGAAGAGGATACTTATTCTTGATGGTAAACTTATTTAATTGACGGTAATCTATACACATCCTAAGGGAATCATCTTTCTTTCTCATAAACAAGATCGGAGCGCCCCAAGGTGAGACACTTGGTCAAATGAAACCTTTAGCTAGGAGATCTTTCAACTGCTCTTTCAACTCTGCTGGTGCCATTCTTTATGGAAGAATAGAGATAGGACGAGTATCTAGAATCATGGCTATACCAAAGTCTATTTCTCTCTCAGGAGGGACTCCAGGTAGATCATCAGGAAAGACTTTTGGAAACTCTCTTCCTATAGGAACTGACTGAATGGGAGGTACCTCAACACTTGAGTCATTAACTCGGACTAAGTGATAGATACAACCCTTTGAAACTAACTTTCTCGCCTTAAGGTACCAAATGAAACGACCCTTAGGCACAACTGAAATACTACTCCACTCTATGACTGGCTCATTAGGAATCTGAAACTTGACAACTCGAGTTCTACAATCTATTGATGCATAACAAGCATGAAGTCAGTCCATACCTAGAATGACATTGAAATCTACCATGTCTAATTCAACTAAATCAGCCACGCTGTCTTTGTGATTGATGGAAACAGGACAATCACGATAGACTTTTTCTTCTAGAATAGACTCCCCAACAGGTGTGGAAACATAGAAAGGTTCACAAAGTTTCTCAGGGATAACATCAAACTTATTTGCAACATAAGGGGTCACAAAATATAAACTTGCTCCTGGGTCTAGCAAAGCATAAACATCAAAAGCAAAGACTTTGATCATACCAGTGACAACATCTGGAGAGTTCTTTTGCTTTTGGCGACTGGTGAATGCATAAAGGCGGTTTGCTCCTCCGCCAGTACCAGAGGTAGCTCCTCTGGGTGCAGCCCTGTCTGGTGGAGAAACTGATGAAGACTGGGCTCTATTGCATGGATTTCCACTGCCTTGCCTATTCTTAGGACACTCTTTCAAGAAGTGTCCCTCTTGTCCACACTTGAAACAACCTGTCAAGCCATCACGACACTTACCTCGGTGGGTTCTCCCATACTTAGCACATGCAGGATCCCAACTACCTCATTTTTCCACACTACCCTGGGACTGCGTTGGCTTAGATATAAAGTTCTGCGAATTCTGACCATAATATTCGCCTTTGTTTTGAGGTGCAGGTGCACTAGCAGATGATGGAGCATCCCCCTTTTGCTTCTACTGAAGGACGAACAATTCACATTGCCTTTCTGCTGCCCAGACTCATTCCCTGTTTTCGCTTTCTTACCTATGAACCTTCCTTGTGTCTCAAATTCTCTTCCTCAACCTGCTGCACATAAACCATCAACCTTGATATGTCCATGTCACCTATCAGCATCGCTGCCCTGCCTTCTTTGCTTGACAGACGACCCAAGCCAGCAATAAACAAGCTTATTCTGCTTATCATGTCCTTAACCATTTATGGAGCATAGCGGGACAGCTGGGTGAACTTCAACCCATACTCATGCACACTCAAGGAATCCTGTTTCAGTGTAAGAAATTCTTGTACCTTAGCCTCCTTCAATTATCAGGGAAAGAAACGCCCCAAGATGGCTTCCTCGAAAAAAGCCCAACTAGCAGGTGGTGCATTCTCAGGTCGACCCCCTTTCCACTGATTGTACTATGTTCTAGCACCATCCTTCACTTGATAAGCAGCTAGTTCAACTCGCTCAGTATCTGCCAAAGGCATCACATCAAATACCTTCTTCAGCTCCTCAATAAAATTTTATGGATCCTCAGTAGTGACCGAACCAGTGAAATTAGGAGGATTCATTCTCAAGAATTCGCGAATCCTCGAAGTGTCAGCCTTATCTTTTCTTGATCTTCTTGGCTGCCCAACCTGGTTAGTCACAACTTGGCTCAGTATTCGGATAGCCTCATGGAATTCAGCATTAGTGACCTCACCCTGAGGTTGAACATTTGGTGCATTAGGTACCCCTTGCTCTTGTGGTTCGACATTTCTCCTAGCTGGACGACCTCGTGGAGGCATGGTTATCTGTAATACGCACAAGCATGAATTAGAGGGGAACTTTTAGGGATAAACTCTAACGCACGAAATGGATATGAAGGAAGTGAAGAATTTCCTAAATGTTGCAGCCTCATAATTATAAATGTGGCGCGCTTCACACCGATAACTAGGACTCTACTGACACGGCTTCATAGACTCCCTAGGACTCTTAAACTCTGTGCTCTGATACTATGTTTGTCATGCCCTGAGCCAATACCCTAGACGTGGACTGCACTCGAAGACCATTGCTGGCCCCAAGCGAACCCTTGGCCGGGCTTACTTAACTCAGCGGAAGACTCAACTCAACAGAATAAACTCAATGCAATAGTTTAAATGATAACATCTTAGCCAAAATGGCAATTTATGTCTCAAAACAAAGTATCTGCAAATACATAGATGAGAGACTCAATACTAACTGTCTGACTGTCTATGAAGCCTCTATAATACTGAGATGGATGTTGGGATAGACCCCATAACATCCTAATAAAGCAAAACTAGGAAAGCAAATAACAGAGTCCTCCAGAATGCAAAGAGGCTCACCACTGACTCTGGAGTGGTCAACTGGATCAACAGCGTGCTGGATACTGATCCTGGTTACCTGTGTCTGCATCACAATAAGATGCAGGCCAACTGTCATCAATACATTGAATGTACGAGTATGCGAGTTGGAAAGTTAAATAACAACTTAAGCTTGAAAGGAGTAAGAAGGAACACTTACCTTGGCTCTGTACAACTCATGAATAATTGAACTCAATATAAAGCATGGAGACACATGCAATATATATAAAGCTTGTAAAACAGTGTAAACAACTTAGTTTGTTAAAGATAAAGCAATAACAAACTCAACTTTACTTATATATAAAAGTAATATAACCTTTGTGGGCGATTCTCTAACTGACAACCACCACTATGAGCCTAAGTGGTGATACAGCGGCTTGCCCACGCTGCCAGAACTGTCCTATACTTTGCCGTCACATAGAACATTTAACTTAATGGATCCACTAGTCTATGCTAAAAGCATCTTAAGGAGTCATCTAAAAAGTATGATTCTTTACTAACCATGATGGCTACATGGTTTATGGAGACTTGAGTTAATATGAACTCGCATCCCCATATCGGTGCTCAATACTAATCCCAAAATATGCATAGCTCATATGTTTGTAAAAACTAAACTCTTTCTTTGAATTGAGATAATTACTCAAAACTTAGCTTAGAAGCTCTCTTGGAATCGATGTTCCCTTTCTTGCTCAAATGTGAAAACATTTATAAACTCTTTGGAATACTTAGTCCCCTTATAGCTTGTTGAGAAATGAACTCAACTCTTTACTCTTTTCTTAACTTGAAACTTGAGCCTATAAATGAAGTTAAAACGTTTGTTAAAGACCCTTGAAAACTTTAAGAAACTTTGCTTTGACTTGCTTCTTAACTTCTAGACTTGACTCTTAACTTCTTTGACTTTGATCTTAACTTTCCTTGAATTGGATTATGGATTCAAGGTTCATGATCTCATTTTTACGGATGATTTCATGATGTTTGAAGGTACCTTATAGTGTTGGAATCCACTGTAAAACATAGGTACATCGCTTAGGAACAAGTACGAAAAGGTGGGGAACGAATGGGGAGAACTGGCGTCCCTGATGCTCTGAGAGGCGCGGGGCGCTAGCCCTCAAACTTCAGAGAAGCCTGACTGGCGCTCTGGCTGGAGCGACACGCTAGAGGCAAAACTTCTGAGAAGTTTTTGTGGCACCCTGGCAGGCACGGCGCCTCAGCCCTTTTGCCCAGCGATTTCTGACTTTTTTATCCTGTTCTTCCTCTCTAAACCTCCTTAACTTCCATACTTCCTTCCCCAAATAGTTAGGATTAATTGTACCTTTAATATACAACAAATCTAACTCGAAAAACACCTCGGAAACATGAATCAACTCATGCCCAAGCATCAACAACTCAACCAACAAGAATTCTACAATTTGTTCTTTAAGAACCTTACTTCTTCAACATGTAAACAACTCAAAACAATTGGATTGAAACAATTTGGTGTGTTGGTGAACTAACCCAACACAAAAAGATCTGACATACCTTAATAGGGATCACCCCCGACGAATTCCACTCGCAAGCTTGGATGATCTTGACGAATTCTTGCCTTTTTGTCCCTTTCTTTCTTCTTTTCTCTCTTCTCCAAGCCGTAAGCGTATTTCTCAATTCTCCAAACTGACTAAGTCATGTTTTTACCCCAATAAATCCCTAAAATCAAATTAGGAAATTAATTAGAGAAAATACTACTTTGCCCTTTCCCTAAATCCGGATTGGGACTTTCCTCAATCCAACAACCCAACTTTTGAAAGGCATATCTCACTCATACGATGTCGAAATCATGCAATCTCAGTGGCGTTGTAAAGATATAGCCAAGGGCTTTCCAACCATATCAAGAGCTTCTCCTAAATCCTCTTGAACAAGGAGTTATGGACGTTTGAAAATGGCCAAAACTCATTTTCTTAACTTAGACACTTTTCCAGATTTCCTTATTCTTTCCAGAAATCAATATTTTCATATTTTAAACACTTTGTAGTCATTTCTAGGTGCGAGATGTTACAGTTGAGGTTGGATCAAATCAATGAGATGGATGAGTTCTGTCTGAGAGCCTATGAGAGATTTTCAGTGTACAAAGAGATGATGAAGCTATATTATGACAAGCATATTCAGAAAAGAAGCTTCACTCCTGGTGACCTGGTGTTACTTTTATACTCCAGACTTCGTCTGTTTCCGGCAAAGTTGAGATCCAAATGGTTTGGACCTTTTAAGGTAACACAGGTGTTTGAGTCGGGTGCTATTGAGCTAGAAAACAATAAGGGCGAGAGGTTCAAAGACAATGGCAAGCGAATCAAGGCATACTTGGAGGTTCCAAAGGATGTGATGATTGTGGAAGAATGTAAACTTGATGAAGTCTGAGTAATTAATTAACCTGCGTCGTGCTGCGACGTTAAATTGTGTGCTCCTTGGGAGGCAACCCAAGATGTAATTATATTAGGTATTTTCCATTTTACTTATTTTTCATTGTTTTTATAGAGTCACATTGTTGATGTATGTAGGAGAGAATGAGTTAAAAAGTACAGGAACTGGGTGTAGATTGCTCTTCACAAGCAGCCTCACAGACCGGGGTGCCCTTCATGAGCACGTTCATGGTCCGTCAATCTCAGGACCAACCTAAGGGAGTTACTGGAAATTGACATAAAAGGGTTCATGGTCCGTCATCATTTGTACGAACCGTCTAGTCTCTAGTGAACCTCAGGTGAGAACGTTGGTCTCAAGTCATGTTCACGGATCTTTTCACAGACCGTGATGCCCTCCACGGGCTACTTCACGGTCCGTCATCCATGATCCAGATTGATTGTGATCCGAACCGACCGGCGCGTAAGTAAACGTTAAATTAAAATGTGTATAAATCTTTTAAAACGCCAAGGGTCAATTTCATTTCTCTTCCTCTCATCTATAACAATTACTAGTAGTATTAACAAAGTTTTTTTCTTTTCAATTGTGAAAATATTAAAAAATTATCTAAAAATCGAAACCTTAGTTCTACTTTGCTAAGGAATTCAAGTTCAAGTGCATGTTCTTCTTGTTGCGTGAAATTGTCCTCTAATTCCAAGTAAGTTCTGATTATCCCTTGTTAAAAGTTTAATCTTTTCTCAAAACAAGTTCAAATTACGTTGATTTAGTTAAATGTAGCATGTTTGTGTGATGAACAAGATTTAGTGATGCGAACTGGTTGTGGGTTTTGTTTAAATTGGGTGTAATCTCATGTGGGGTGGTTGAATTTGTGTAGTGATAGTGTTGATATGTGTGTACATGTTTGGTTGGATGAATATCGTGTTTGTTGGTAGTGTGGTTGTTGAAATTCAATGATGTCTATAGCCTCATTGTGATTTTGTGTGATAATGGGGATACCAACTTGTGGAGGATTAGTTGAATTGATAGTTTTCTTGTGTGGGGATGAGAACATTAGGTTGAAATTATGTTTATCTAAATTGGTTGTGATCTAATGTGTTAGTTGAAGTTATTTAGAAAAGTGGTGATGAGTGGATATGTGTGGGTTGTGATCCTGTGTAAAAATGGGAGTTTGGTTATGTAAATTTGTAATATAATGAATGTGGGGTAGAAAATGACTGAAGAAATTGCAAAATGTAAGACCACTATAGGTTTTACGGACCGTGTAAGCTACCACGAGCCGTGAAACCAATCATGGACCACACTTGAATTCCTTCCACCCATTAGTTAAGTTCACGACCAATATCACGGACCGTGGTTCACTCCAGGTGTTGTGTTACTGTCCGAGAAGAGTATTTGGTAAACCCCTTGATGCACACTAAGTCTGTGATAAATCCACGAGCGATTTAATGGACCGTGGTACCTACCATGACTCGTTAGATCTTCCGCAGAAAGTACTTGTTTTGTAAAATTTTAATTTTTCTTTACATTTATTTATGTCGTCTTTTGATTCCGTGGCCCTTCCCAATGATAGATTGGGTTACGGAACTCTTAAGGGAAAGCATCACGATGTAATTACACAAGGGAAGTCTGAGTACCCGATAGTGTGTCATTTTACTGTTTGTATTCTAATGAGTGTTTTGTCTCTCAGGTACTATGCCTCCAAGAAGAAAGAACGCAACCAAACCTGCCCCCCACTACTTCTCAATCAGAAGGTCATGACGACTCCGAGTCTAGCAGTTCTGAGGTACAAATGAATATTGCACTTGACAATTATCCACCTTGGGCTACTAGATCCAGTGTAGCTAGGGCTATCTTCCAGGACACTCCTCTCAAGTCTGAAGAGGGGGAGTAACAGTTCCGGTGGCGAGGAGAAGTCAGATAGTGAGTCTAATGCTGATTCAGGTAGCCAGTCTGTTGATGATTCAGGGGCAGTGCAGAGTTCGAAAGAGTCTCTCTAGAAGATGTAAAGACCTCTCCATCTGTGGCAAATACAGAAGCTAAAACTAGAGTACTAGAAGAATCCGATGCTATAGATGAGGATATAGAGATCACCACTGATGATACCATGGTGATGTATGTTGACATCCATGAACCTGATCCCACGGTGAGACAATAGATCATTGATTCTTACCGCTCCATGTAAACTGTCAACCGGTCCGAATAATTCTTCCATAATGGCATTGTGAACAAAATTATCGGCTTCAAGAATCGAGCAATCATGCCTATGACTAGGTTGGTCGTAGCTGAAATCAAAGCATTTCGCAATATTTATCGGACATTTTAGTTTCATATGTTCTATTGGATGGACAATGCACCTGGAGAATACTCTAGCCACCTGGCAGAGATTTTTATTTAGCTTATGCAGCTACACTGATAAACTATGCTGTAGAAAAAGAGATTATGAAACGTGGACAAAAAGACATTGCTATTACCTAGGGTCCACTCAACTCAATTATAGTTCGGGGCAAATCGATAGATATCTCTGAGGCGACTATCAATAGGATGTTACATGTCCCAGAATACACTACACCAGCTTTAGCTGGTCTTTCTGAAGGTAAACATCATGAGGTCACCAATGATACTACGATGGAGGATCAGAAGTCTCGAGAGAGGGTTTTGCAATGGATTGCGAAGCAAATTATTGTAGATGGGGAGAATGCAGTTTGGGTCAAAGCAACGCCCATACTCATTACTAAAGCTTCATTATCTTTTTCGGTTAAGGTTTGGTAGGATGTTGTTCATGTGCAATTGAGACCGACAGCTAATTATAATACCTTGTCTCCTTCACTGGCTTCTTTGGTAGCATGCCTCATGGTTGGTTACCCGATAAATGTGAGGCGGATCATAGCGACTGAGCTACGCGCCAAGGTACTAAATGAGCGTGCTGGACTTCCATTTCCCTGTCAGATAAAGAGATTACGTCGACAAGTGAACATTCCACCACAGAAGATGATTGACAGATGGGGTTAAGCAGCCAGACTCATCTAAGTTTCTCAAATCAAGGATGTCGTGAACCGTCTCTTTGGTGTGAAATCTGAAGTTGTAGGTACATTGGTTGTTGTCCCTCATGTACCAATTGACATCCCACATGCAGATAGAGGTCCAGAGCAGGGAGAGTCATCATAGCCTTCCACATAGGCACACCAACTTCCAGCTTCAACCTCCCAGGATCCAGGTACCTTTGTCCTTATCCTTATGCTATTTCTTGAGAAATTGGTTGCAGATCAGCGCCAAACCTGGACCTTGGTCGAAAAGATTTTCAACAGGATGCCTCAGCTAATATACAGAGATGTGTTATCCGCGAAGAAAAAGATTAAAGATGTGATGGGGAAGGAGTTGGCTGTCTTAAAAAATAGGATGGATGGTTTGGAGAACCTTGTTCAGGATAGATTCTAGGTTTCCGATTCGATAGATAGTGAGACTTCAAACCACAGTTGGCTGAGATGCGAACTCAGATTGCTAAACTGGCTGAAAACCTAGTACAGGCACCCACTCAGGTTATGCCAGATTCCTTAATGCAAATTAATCCGACAACATAAAGAAAAAAGATGGAGAATCTTATGATGAGCTACCGGCTGGCATGTCCAGAGAGGGAATGAAGCAACACAAAAAAGCACGCAGGGCATCAAGGAAGGAATCTCGCGAAAAAGAAGCACTTAAACAACAAAAAAGAGATGTAGTGTTAACTGGGGCATCTGGTAGCTGAGCACCTGTCCCGGCGAGTGATAGCCAACCTGATCCAGTGATGGTTTCTGAGAGTGAACCCATTGATAAGGGTGCCGATGTTGAGCCAACTACTGGCGCCTAGAGCACCGTAGGTGTGACCCCTTCTCACAACCCTTTTTTACTTTCTCTATTAACTTTGAGGGAAAAGTCCATTTTATTTGGGGAGGGGCTAGTGAGCAACCTGTCATTCTAAGCTGTTAGAATGAATGGAGGTAGACTCTGTGCTTACTGTACAAATCATTTTTTTGGCTTGTGTTTCTGTGTTGAGCTGTGCAGCAGCGAGTCTGTTAAAAATGATGACCTGAATTTGAAATTTGACTATTAGGATCTTTAGATGACATCTTATATACTTACATGTTGAGCATTGTTACTCTGATCAATAAATTGGTGAACCAAGAAACTGGATAATGTAGTCATGTGTCATATGTGTGTGCAAGTGTTGTTTGAAGTCCAACATTAGGAGCAGAAACTAGAACTTAACCAAGTAGTCTTGCTTAAGTCTGAGAATAACTGGATAGGAAAGGATCAGTAAGCCATTTTTGTAAGTCAGTAAAAAGCCAAAAATAGAACTACCAAATAAAAAGCTTACCATTTGAACCCGATTTGAGCCTAAAAGTCAGTATTTGTTGTTACCTAGTAAATATCATATTCTTTGGTTTCTGAAGATACGATGTCACAACTTAGGCCAAAAGCCTAAGTTGAGGGTGATTGCAATTCGTAAAGAAAGAAGAAGCAAAAAGAAGATTCAACCAATGAGCTGAGTGCATATAAAAAAGGTGTGAAGCAAAAAAAAAAAGAAAAGAAAAAGAATAAGAAAATAATGGTTGTTGGGATGTGCTGAAATGACGTCGAAGAGGGAATCGCTCAGAAAAGAGTTGTGTGCAAACAAATCTTTGGAAAACCAAAGGACTAGGCACTCACAAACCCAAATATCCATTCCCTAGGTTGTGACTATGTTACAAGCCAATAAAGTCCTACAGTTAGAGCTATTCATGGTTATGGTTATAAAACCAAACCGAACCGCAATCTGAACCAAACAGATTGAAAAAAATAATATTTGGTTTGATTTGGTTTTAAATTTTGAAAAATTGATATTATTTGGTTTTGTTTTGGTTACACTAAAAATTAACTACAAAATAACCGAACCGGACCGAGAAGTTATATTTACAAAATTTATAATTATTTATAAATAAAATATAAGTATTTTGATAAATTTTAATTAACTTAAGTCTTTAATTTTACTATTTTCTGAAGCCAATATTTAAATTTTAGCTCAACTATTAAAACCTTAAGTCTAAATTCCTTCATATTCATTACTTTAAAGATCACACTTTCTCTGTTCTTTATAAAATTTTCTAACGCAATATTGAATGATTTAAAGTTCAAGCTAAAGAAGATGGTAATTGATTAGTTTTGACTATGAAGTATTGGTTTTTTTAGAAGTAATTTATTAATATTTTAAGGTGTAATTTTATTGAAAAGTATATTAATAAGATGTTGAGCACTCCAGAATATTGAACCAATTTTATGCTATTGACAATGAGTTTGTTTAGTATCTGAAACTTGGTATATTGGATGAATCACTTTGTTCGTGTAATAGCTTATTTGTGAATTATTCATGTACTAAGTGTTGTGTCTATCGAGATGTCTATTTCCTCTACAAATTTATTACTTTCAAAATCGAACCATGAACACCCCTACCTACAGTGATCCTATTCCGAGTGTTTGCAAGATATAGCGCAGAAAGCAAGGGCAAGACTATGGTAGTTTGTTGCTAGTATTAGAAGTTCTTTGAGAGTGTGAGCGTAGTACTTAGTCCCAATTATCATGAGTGAGGGGCTTCTTTGGTGTGAGGACACAGTGGTTTCATTTGAGAGTAGATTGTCTTAGCTGATAATTCACAGACATAAGCATGATCGACTGTGAGTAATGATATGTCATATATTGATCCTTGGATGTTAGATTCACGGCTTTTGATACAAATTGTATTTAAGATGGCTATTGCGTGGTTTCAAAAGGGTATGAATAATTTTAGGACTGAATGAATTCTTTTCTTATCACTTGAGGACAAGTAATGGTTCTAAGTTGAGAGTGTTGATGTGCCGTAAAATCTTGGCAAATTTGATACTTGGAAATTAAGGATTAATGCTAGAATTGAGTGCATTTTTTTGGATGCTTTGGTTTTTTTGTTGAATGACTAGACATATTCTTTCTTGCGTGGAAAACTGAAAAAAGAAGCAGGAAATGATGGTAACCAGGTGAAGACCACGAGCACCTAGACGGGTCGTGTTCCTTGTCACGAATCGTGGTGTTGGTCGTGAAGCTGAATCATTGAATGGGCAAGGAAAAGTTGAAAAAAGGAACTGAACCTAAGTGAAGACTATGGACGACATCATGAGTCGTAGTCCTCACAAGGGCCCGTGGTACATGTTGTGGTAATGATGTAATGAACGGGCTTTGGAAAGTTGAAGAGAGAAGTTACCAAATGAAGACAACGGACAACTACATGGCCGGTGGTCATTATCACGGCCCGTGCTACATGTCGTGGTAATGATACAGTGAAGGCGCTTTGGAAAGTTAAAGAGAAAAGTTACCAAGTAAAGAGCATGGACAACTTCACGGCCCGTGGTCATTGTCACGACTCGGAGTGCATGTCTTGGTGATGACACAGTGTGCAGGTCTTGAAGAACCCACTTTGGGGGAATATAAGTGAAGCCCACGAAGGGCTTCACGGACCGTGAAGCCCTTGACGGGTCGTAGAAGTGGGCTTGAAGGCCTCGACAATTGAGTCCTACTTCGAGTAGGACTCTTATTTTAAACACTTTTTTGAATTTATTAAGTTTTTTTTTTTTATCTTGGATGATATCTTACCTTGAACGACGAACGAGTTTCTATTATTCATAGCTTTTGGTTTTTGATTTGGAATATTGAATTAACTTTGAAATTTGGAATTCCTGTTCTAGAATTATCAAAGTGGTTATTGATTTCTTATTCTCGTAAGTACTTTTTAACATGCTTTCATTCGATATTTCTAAACATTTACGTGAAATCATGAGTGGCCAAACACCACAACTGGGGTTGTGGGATCCATGACGTAATTCTAACTGTGATTTCGTAAACCGAGTGAAAGGGAATTTGTGGTTACGAACTGTAGTTTAGTTTTCGTTATTCTTGTATTCTGATGAGTGCACACATTAGTGTTAGCATGTATCTTTCATTTTTTCAAGAGAAAAATGATAGTTAGGAAAAAGCTAAACTAATTTAACTAAATGGAGTCAAAGTTTGAGTTCGAAAGAAAAGAACCTTAACACCATTGTAGGCGAGGGTAAATTGTATAACACTTTAGGACCGATAGGACTTGAGTGAAGATTATCTCAGTAGATGGAGAAGTGGCAAATATAGCTAACTGGTATGTAGTTTGTAGAGGTAAATTGCCTGAAACTCAACTACGGAAGAACACTAGACGCAATGTTATGGTGAACACAATTCTAGTTTCATTTAATTATTGAAACAACTTCAAAACTGATATTTTGTTAATTGTTAAATTAGACTTTAGTTTGCAACTTTGAATAATAGACCGTTAAAGCTAAACCCAATTTTACTTTCCACAATTGTTTATTTAGGAAATAATAACGACATTTGGTTAAAACGCAATAGTGAAATCATTTCTATAAAGAAATTCTATGTGGGATCGACCTCAACTTACATTAAGTTCTATAAATTGACTTCGACCATTTATATCTCTTAATTGAGGTGTAAGTTTAGACGTATCATCCGTGGATGGGGTCTCATGGGTCAGGTCTGTGCCAGGTTTCAAAACTTGTTTCAATTTCATGCCAATTCTTTCAACTATTACACAAATAAGCCTGGCCTATACATGCATTTCAACATATAAGATGGTAGTTTATCATCCTTTGGGTTCCGATTGCACAAAATTTTACAGATTATCACACCGAAGCCTATGAACCCTAAGTCAAAACTTCTAATTCGGCCCATTAATTTATTTTGTTGGTTAAATTTCATAACACACACTAATATTTTATCGTTCCAAGGGTGTTTCTTAACTATAATTTAACATTCAACTCGAAGATTAACAACCCAAGGTCAAGATCCAACTTCGTGACTTCAAGATTTAAACAATGAAAAACAAAATTCAAAGTTAGAGTGAAGTTGTTTACCTTACAAGTAATCTAAGAGGGTAAGTATGTTATTGCAATGAACTCCTTGATCCTTTTCTAGCCTTTGGACACGAAATTCTAAGTTGGCTAGATTGTACATCTTGGGTTGCCTCCCAAGCACCGCTTGATTTAACGTCGTGGTACGACGCAGACACCTTGATTACTCAGATTTCATCAATATAGTAGGCCTCTATCACTTCTTGGACACTATCCGACTTCCCCATGTAGAGCTTGATTCTTTGCCCGTTCAATTTGATCCTTGTTACCTCCTTGTTCTTGAGCTCGACCGCTCCATGTGGAAATACTTGAGTGATTTTGAATGGCCCGGTTCACTTGGACTTGAGCTTACAAGGAAACAAGCGCAACCTTGAATTGAATAAAAGTACTAGATCACCCATAACGAATTCTCGCCTTTCAATATTTTGATCATGATACTTCTTCATCTTCTCCTTGTACAAGGCTGCAATTTTATTTGCTTTTAGGCAAAAATCATCGAGCTCATTCATATCAGCCACCCTATGACTTGATGCGGCGCCCCAATCCAAATTCAATTTGTTTAGCGCCCACATGGCCTTATTCTCTAGCTCTACCGACAAATGACACGACTTCCAATATACATGTTGGTATGGGCACATACCTATGGGAGTCTCTAATGCGGTGCAATAGGCCCATAGAGCATCATCAAGCCTTCTGGACCAGTCTGTTTTATTGGTGTTCATAGTCTTTGCAAGGATTTACTATATCTCTCTGTTTGACACTTCAACTTGCCCACTAGACTGCGGACGGTAAGGAGTAGCTACATTGTGACGGATTCCATATATTTTGAGCAACGCCTTGAACAATTTAATACAAAAGTGGGAACCTAGATCGCTGATAATCGACCTAGGTGTACCAAATCTGGAGAAGATACTCTTTTTCAGGAATGTGGTGACACTCTTTCCCTCATTGTTTGAAAGAAAAATTGCTTGCACCCATTTTGATAAATAGTCAACCGCAACAAGAATATATTTCATCCTATGTGAACTCACAAATGGACCAATGAAGTCAAGGCCCCAAACATCAAACCACTGAATCACAAATATCGGATTCATAGGTAGCTCTTGCCACTTTGAAATTCCTCATTCTCTTGGGCAACGATCACAAGACTTGGCGAAATCATGAGCATCTTGGTGTATGGTAGGCCGGTAATACCCACACTGCATGATTTTATAAGATGTCAGAATACTACTATGATGCCCACCAACAGGCGTTGAATGACACGCCTATAGTATACTCATTATCTCAACCTCGGGCACACAACAATGAATAATCCCATAAGCACAAATACGGAATAAGTAAGGCTCATCCCAAAAGAACTTCTTCACATCATTTATAAACATTTTTCTTTGATGAAATGACAAATCCAATGGAACCAGATCACTTGCCAAGTATTTAGCAAAATCTGTGAATAAAGGAATAAGATTATAAGAAGCAGCCAATACCTGTTCATCTTAGAATGCATCATTAATTTTAGCCCTATCTCCTAGCTTGAGCATAGCTTACTCCTCTAATATAGAAAAATGATCATCAACTTGATATTGTGTCCCCTTTATGTCTATCACCTCAAAATCGAACTCTTGCAGCAACAATACCCATCTAATCAACCTCGGCTTTGCATGCTTTTTAGCCATCATATACCTCCATGTAGAATAGTTAGTATGCACTATGACCTTAGTCCAAGCAAGTAGGATCGAAAATTCTCAAATATGAAAATTGCATCAAGTTAATGCTGGCACCCAAATCACACAAAGTTTTCGCAAAGTGCATCTTACCGAAGGTACATAGAATAGTGAAAGCTCCAGGATACTCTTTCTTTTGTACCAGTGACCTAGTAGAAATGGTACTACAATGCTGCAACCTCTCATTATTCTCAAAACTGACAGTCCTCTTTTTGGTCACCAAGTCCTTCATGAACTTTGAATACCCAGGCATTTTCTCCAAAGCTTCTATCAAAGGTACATTGGTGGAAAGTTTATTCAACATAGTTATGAACCTGCGTTACTTTCCTTCTTTAGCCTTCTGCACTATCCTCTATGGGAAAGGAGGTGGAGGTCTAGGCATGTGAACAACCTTTTGGGCTATCTCCGCTTCCTTCTTGTGGCATTTTTAGTCTCTTCGGTAACCTCAATCTCATCACCATTTGTTTCTACCACCTTTTCTACATCGGATGGCATAGGGGGATCAATAGTCTACTTTTCTCAACGAGTCGTGATTGCCATATAATGCCCATCATTCTTCGAATTCTGGATGGTATTGCTTGGAAGCGTGCCTAGTTGGCGTGTATTCATACTAGCAGACAACTGACTAAACTGCTGCTCAAGTTGCTTTATCGACACTGCATGGGCATAAACTTTCTGGCCAATTTCGAACAACTTAGTGCGCATCTGTTTCAAATTCTGATCAGTAGTGTCAAACTTCTTCAACATCTTTTGTATCATTTCCTCAACGTGAGACATACTACATCCGACTTCCCCATTGCTAGATTCCCTGTTCCCAGGATGGACGTAGGGCCCAACTCGATCATTTCTGTTGCCATAGTTGTTTCGATTGTAGTTGTTATCGCGATTGAAGTTGCCGTCCCGGGCATATTGACCCTATCGATTGTAGTTGCCATAAGTCTGACTTTGATTTCCTTGACCTTGGCACCAATCACCCATATTGGCCCCTTGAGCTTTTGGTCGGAAACCCCCCGTCTGATCATTCACTGCATAAGCATCCTCTTCATAGTAACACTCCTCAACCAGTGGTGGATTTCTAGTCAAATAATTCACAGCATTTACTTTCTCCGCTCACATGCTTTAACACCAACCCTAGTTCGGTCCTCATTTGAGCCATCTCCTCATGAATCTCATCTACAGATTGGCTTGTTGTAGCTTGAACGAAAAATGTGTTCGTCCAGTATCCGACTTTCTAGTGCTCCAATCTTTGTTATTTCGAGAGATCTTCTCCAGTTTCTCCGCAATCTGCTCAAAAGTGCACTCACCATATGAACCTCCCTCTATTGAATCAAGCACTGCCTTGTTGTTGTCATCTTGGCATCGGTAGATATACTCCTTGAGTGACTCATCATCAATGCGGTGATTTGGGACACCTCTTATAAAAGCAGTAAACCTATCCCAAGAACTACTTACAGATTCACCAGGTAGTGATATGAAGTTGTTGAGTTTATCCTTGTGGTTTAGCTTCTTTGACACATGTAAGAATCTTGCCAAGAATGCATCTGTCAGTTGTTCCCAGGTGTAGATTGAGTTATAAGGAAGCTCACTAAACCACACTACAACATCGCCGATTAATGATAGAGGGAATACCCGAAAATCAATGACATCCATGTCCAAGTCCGATCGACCCACACAACTTTTGCAAACACTCCTCAGCTTGGTTACATGTGCATGTGGATCCTCTGTGGCTAGACTAGCAAATAACCCCCTCGCTGTGAACATCTGCATCAAATTGCTAGTCACCACAAAGTATGCCCCGGAGGTAGAGGGGGTAGAAAAAGAGGTCCGTCAGATTCAGCAGCATTAAAGTTGACTCTATAGTTATCATGCAGTCTGGGTCCTGGTGGATCTAGTATCCTCAATGCATCTCCCAGTAGGTTCTCAACCTGAATCTGATTATTCTCATCACCAACCCTAGGAGGATGCAACCCAACACCATCACCTAACTCTCATCCGATAGGATTAACTGGCACTCCTTGATTATTCATTCTCCGCAAAGTTCAGGATCGTAGGGAGTAAGTGGTTCTCTTTGACTCTGTGTACTTGGCATACACTAGAGTAGGAACCTGAGAGAGACAAAAACAAAAGAAAAAGTAAAATTAAGAAATATTTGACTAAAGTTCAATAAAATAGTTAAACTTAATCTAAAACCCAAATTCCCCGAAAGCGGCACCAAAGTTTGATACACTCAAATTACACCTCCCTAAAGAAGTATAAGTGATCGTTATCAAGTAAAGAAACCAACTTGGAGGATGGGGTCGATCCCACGAGGATTACAGTTTAGACTTAAGTTCAGCTTACGATTATATTTGTTTAGTCAATGTATTTCTGAAAATAATTAATTAGAAGGGGGGTATTTGTGAAACAAATTTAGAAAATAGTGTCAGTAATCAATGAGCAAGATTTAAACTTTAGTTATTATCAAGATGAGAAAGTAACTATGGTATATGTGTTCCCCATAAGCTCACACTTCTAGACAAAAGAATTATCAATGCATGCAATAACACTATTCAAGAATTGCTTAGTTACTATTCATATTTTGTTAATCGCTCCTGGTTCCCACAACCCTAGTTGTGGATTTAGTTATCCATATTAGCAAGAACACGGTTCATATTTTTAGAAGAAGAAATCAAGAACTTACGTAATGAGAATGATAAACCCAGAATTTCAACGTGAATTTCCAAACCAAAATCTTCAAAATGAACTTAGGAAATTATGAATTGCTAAAGTTGCAAGTTAATCTCCAAAGCCAAAAACTAGAACAAGAATAATAATGTCTAACCCCCCAAAAATGAGGTTTACATGCCCTATTTATAGAAAAGCAAGTCCTAACTAAAAAGGAAATGAAAGAAGAAATAATGTTTCAGGACGCGGTTTCGATCAACGATACTGACCTACGGACCGTGGATTGTTCTACGGTCCGTAGGTCCTTTCCGTGATTCAGGACTTAGGCAAATTTTTAACTTCAAAATCTTCAAATCTCTGAACCAAATGACGGATCACCAGTATGGACCATGGATTGATCTATGGTCTGTGGATCCTCATCCGTAACTCCATACTTAGAATCTTCAAAATCAGGTACTGGAACCCCTCTCTAAATCATTTGACAGATTAGCAGTACAGTCCGTAGATCAATCTACGGTCCGTCTATTGCAACCGTGGTTCCATACTTGGTCAAGAATTCCCTGATCTTCCTCCATGCATTGCTAGTCCATCTACGATCATCATCTATGGAACATGAATGGCCCTACGATCTGTGAATCACATCCGTAGATGGGCTTTTCTGTACATACCTCAGCTATGTCTCTCAACTTTTGTGTCGGAACTTATTCCCTGAAAACATGATAAAAACACATTAACACTAATACAAAATGGCCCTAGACACACACAAATCTTAAGTGAAATGTATTAAAAATACCGTAAATTCATAGTATATCAATGTCCTCCACCATATCTGAAAATAACGACATCATGCAATGCTGGAAGGTCGCTAGAACATTACACAACCAAAATGACATCCTTTTAAAGGCGAAAGTCCCATACGAACAAGTGAATGTGGTCTTCTCTTGGTCTTTCGGAACAATGGAGATCTAATTGTAGCCTTATTATCCATAAAGAGAGCAATACCAACCCTTACTAGTATATGATCCATGAACAAAATCGGGAAGTGATCCTTTTCTGTCCAAGCATTCAGTTTGTGGTAGTCCATACATACTCTCCATCTGGTCACTAGCCTCATCAGGAAAAGCTCACTTTTCGCATTAGGAACCATAGTAATCCTATATTTCTTAGGTACACACTGAACAGGACAGACCCAACTACTATTTGCAATGGGGTATATGACTCCAGCATCCAACCATTTGATGATTTCCTTTTTCACTACCTCTTGCATAGGCGGATTTAGTCTCCTTTGGTTCTGGATACTAGGCTTGTTGTCCGGCATGAGTTAGGTTTTATGAGAACAAATGCCAGGAGGAATCCCAATAATGTCTACAATAGTCCATTTGATAGCCCGCTTAAACCTCTTCAACACAGAAAGCAATGCCTCAAATTGTACCTCACTCATATCGGCCGGAATGATTATTAGTAAAGTACCATCTCTTCCCAAGAATACATACCTCAAATGCGATGGTATAGCCTTCAGATACAATTTTGGAGCTTCTTCCACAGACGATTTTGTAGGTGGAAAGTCCCAATTCTTCATATCTAACTCCAATTCCTTTTGTTTGGAACAGAACTCGAACCTATCAATTGCGAAAACTAATTCATCATAGTCTTCAATACCATCACCCTCAAAATTCATCATTACCACTGCAGTGCATCAACACCCAATCTCTCTTCAATAGACACATTAGAACCTCGCTCCATAATATGATCCACCATTGATACTGACTTGAGATCACTTTTCTGCTTCATAGACCTATAGATGTTGAAAGTTACCTCTTGATTATTTAATCAAAACTTCATATACCCTCACTCCATATAAACCAAGGCACGCTCAGTAGTAAGGAATGGTATCCCTTAGATGATGGAGACATCAAAATAAACCTCACAATCAAGTATCACAAAATCCACTAGAAAATAATTGAATCCACTTTCAGAAGGACATCTTGGAGAACACCAATGGGCTTCTTCACAGTTCTATTGGCCAAGAGTAGTCCGGTTGCAGTCGATTTTGGAGCCCTTAAACCCAACTTGACAATGACATCAGATTAATGCTAGCATGCAGATCACACATTGCCTTCGCAAAGTGCAACAAACTGATGGTACAAGGAATGGTGCAAACAACAGGATCCTCTTTCTTCTCCATAAGTGACCTCATAGCAATACCACTATAGTGCTGTAACCTCTCATAATTTTCAAAACTGATGACCCTCTTCTTAGTCACCAAAGCTTTCATAAAATTTGCATACCCAGACATTTGCTCCAAAGCTTCTATCTACACAACATTGATGGAAAGTTGTTTCAACATAGTTATGAACCTATGGTATTTTCCTTCTTTAGTCTTTACTAATCTCTGTGGGAATGGAGGTGGAGGTCTAGGTACGGGAACAACTTTTTGGGTTATTTTTGCTTCTTTCTCTGTAGCATTTTTAGACTCTCCAATAACCTCAATCACATCTTCATCTCTTCCTACCACAATTTCAACCTCAGACGGTATAGGGGGATCAATGGTTTGTTTATCACATCAAATCATGACTGCCATACAATGCCCATTATTCTTCACATTCTAGATGGTGTTGGTAAGAAATGTGCTAGGCTGATGTGGGTTCACAGTAGTTGAAAATTAATTAAACTACTTCTCAAGCTGCTTTATCGACACTACATGGGCATAAAATTTTGACTAATTCCAGAAAAGTCATTTTGCATCTCTTTCACATTCTCATCAGTCACATCAAACCTCTTCATCATCTTCTGTAACATATCCTCAATACGTGACATACTACCCCCAGCTTCTCTATTGCCGGATTCCTGATTTGCAAGTGGAACATAAGGCCCAACTCTGTCATTTTTGTTGCCATAGTTGTTTTGGTTGTAGTTGTTGTTGCGACTGTTGTTCCCATCCCAGACATAGTTACCCTCTTGATTGTAGTTATTACAGTTCTGACCTTGGTTTCCTTGATTTGACACCAATTATCCGAGTTAAAAACTTGGGTGTTCTCTCGAAAACACCCCGTCTGATCATTCACCAACTACGCATCCTCCTTATAGTAGCATTCCTCAACTGGTGGTGGTGGATTACTAGTTAAGTAATTGACATCATTCACCTTTTCTGCACTGCCCCTCACATTCTTTAATACCAACCCAAGTTATGTCCTTATTTGAGCCATCACCTCACGAATGTCATCAGTAGATTGACAAGGTGCAACTTGAACTGCAAATGTGCTTCTTCCATTGTCTGATTTTCTAGTTGTCCATGCTTTATTATTTCGGGAAATCTTCATAAGTTTCTAAGTGATCTCCTCAAAAGCGCACTCACCATATGATCCTCGAGCAATAGTATCCAGCACATCCTTACCATTATCATCGTGGCCTCTATACATGTACTCTTTCAGTGACTTATCATGGATGCGGTGATTCGGGACACTTCTTATGAATGTAGTGAACCTATACCAAGAACTGCTCACAGACTCTCCAGATAGTACCATGAAATTGTTCTGTTTTTCCTTTTGATTCATCTTCTTAGTTAACAGGAATGACTTTGCCATGAACACCTTATGAAATTGGTCCCATGTATGAATCGAGTTATATGGAAGATAAAAAAACCACACTGCAGTATCACCGGTCAATGATAGAGGGAAGACTCTCAAACCAATGACGTTCATGCCTAAATACAAATGCCCCACACAACTCCTGCAGACACCTCTCAACTTGCCCATGTGCCCATGTGGATCTTCTGAAGCTAGACCAGAAAACGACCCCCTTGCTGTATGCATTTGCATCACCCTGCTAGTCACCACGAAAGTATTCCCTAGAGGAAGATGAGGGATAACAATAGGTCCTTTTGATTCCACTGTATTGAACTCGACCCTGTAGTTATCACGCAACCTTGGGTCTGGTGGATTCGGTACCCTGAATGCATCTTTGAGTAGATTACCACCACGAACCTGATCATTCTCAATAGTTTCTCCATCCTCATTCTCCTCTATTATTGGATTATTCTAGACCCCTTGATTTGCCATTTTTTTCAAGGTCATTCTTAGTTCAGTATGGGGTCAATGGCTCGCCTCGACTTCGTGTACTTTGCCTACACTAAAGTAGAAACCTGTAGAAAACAAAAATAAAAGAAAATATAAAATCAGGAAATAATTTAATAAAGTTCAATAATGTAGTGAAACATAATTTATAAGCTTTATTCCCCGGCAGCGACACCAAAATTTGATATGCTCAAATTACCTCTTTATTAAAGAAGTATAAGTGGTCATCATCAAATAAAGAACCAAACTTGTAGGTTGGGGTCAATCCCACGAGTAATACAATTCAGACTTAAACTTAACCCACTATTATATTCATTTAGTAAACTTATTTCTGAGACAAGGAAATAAAAGGGGGTGGGGATTTGAAAACAAATAAATGATTGTTTTTTAAGTAACAAGTGAGCAAGATTGAAACTTTGAGTTTATCAATATGAGAGAGAAACTATGGTGTATGTGTTCTCCATAAGCTCTTAACGCAGTAATCCTAATAATAATAATCATTTCCTAGTGTTTTACATGCAAAGTTGGTAAGATAGGTATCCCTAAGTGATTGGTCCTCCAAATAGGGAATTTCACTAAGGATCTTAGTCTGGCTATGAGTGTATATTTTACTAACACTTGCATTTACCTCAGATTAGACATCAGATAAATGTATGGCTTAGTTTTCACCCTCACACCAATTGATTTTAGACTATTAGATCGCATCCACTAAATCTCTATTTTTAATTCTCTTCTCATTCATTACCTCCTTGGACGGGCAAGTAGGAACGCAGTGAGTTCTAACGTTGGCCACTGTTAAAAAGACTTCTAGGCGAAGGAATTACCAATACATGCATAAACACTATTCACGAACTACATAATTATTATTCATACGTTGTTAATTGCCCATGGTTCCCACAACCCTAGTTGACATACAACTAGGAAATTGACATACAAGGGTTCACGGTCCGTCATCATTTGTACGGACCATCTAGTCTCTAGTGAACCTCAGGTGAGAACGTTGGTCTCAAGTCATGTTCACGGATCTTTTCATGGACCATTATGCCCTCTACGGGCTACTTCACGGTCCGTCGTCCATGATCCAGAATGACCGCAATTCGACCCGACCCGCGCGTAAAGAAAAGTTTTAATTGAAACATATATAAGTCTTTGAAAATGCCAACGGTCTATTTCATTTCTCTTCCACTCATCTATAACGGTTCATAGTAGTATAAACAAAGTTTTTTTTCTTTTCAATTGTGAAATTCCCAAAAAATTATCTAACAATCGAAACCCTAGTTCCATTTTGCTAAGGAATTCAAGTTCAAGTTCATCTTCCTGTTGTTGCATGAAATGTTCCTCTAATTTTAAGTAAGTTCTGATTATCCCATGTTATAAGTTTAATCTTATCTCAAAACAAGTTAAAATTATGGTTATTTAATTAAATGTAGCATGATCGTGTGATGAACAAGATTTAGTTATGTGAACTAGTTGTGGGTTTTGTTTAAATTGGGTGTAATCTCATGTGGGGTGGTTGAATTTGTGTAGTGATAGTGTTGATATGTGAGTACATGTTTGGTTGGATGAATATCGTGTTTGTTGGCAGTGTGCCCGTTGAAATTGAATGATGTATATAGCCTCATTGTGATTTTGTGTGAAAATGGGGATACCTACTTGTTGAGGATCTGTTAAATTGACAGTTTTCTTGTGCGGGGATGATAACAGTAGGTTGAAATTATGTTTGTCTAAATTGGTTGTGATATGATTCGTTAGTTGAAGTTATTTAGAAAAGTGGTGATGAGTGGATATGTGTTTATTGTGATCCTATGTAAAAATTGGAGTTTGGTGCTGTAAATTTGTAATATAGTGAATGTGGGGAAGAAGATGACTGAAGAAATGGTCAACTGTAAGACCATGATAGGTTTTACGGACCGTGGAAGCTACCACGAGCCGTGAAACCAATCGTGGACCATACTTGAATTCCTTCCCCCCATCAGTTAAATTCATGACCAGTATCACAGATCGTGGTTCACTCCACCGGCCGTGTTACTGTCCGAGAAAAGTACTTGGTAAACCCCATGTTGCACACTAAGTCTATGATAAATCCATGAGGGGTTTAACGCACCGTGGTACAGACCACGGCCCGTGAGAGCTTCCGTCGATAGTAATTGTTTTGTAAAATTTTAATTTTTCGTTACATTTATTTCTGTCGTCTTTTGATTCCGTGGCCCTTCCCAATGATAGATTGGATGATGACATTCTTAAGGCAAGGCATCACGATGTAAATACACAAGGGAAGTTGGAGCACCCGATAGTGTGTCATTTTACTGTTTGTATACTAATGAGTGTTTTGTCTCTCAAGTACTATGCCTCCAAGAAGAAAGAACGGAACCAAACCTGCCCCCCTCCCCACTGCTTCTCCATCAGAAGGTCATAACGACTCTGAGTCTAGCAGTTCTAAGGTACAAATTAATATTACACCTAATGATCATCCACCTTGGGCTACTAGATCTAGTGTAGCTAGGGCTGTCCTCCGGGGCACTCCTCCCAGTCTGAAGAGGGGGTAGCAGTTCCGTTGGCGAGGAGAAGTCAAGTAGTGAGTCTAATGCTATTTCAGGTAGCCAGTTTGTTAATAATTCGTGGGGGAGTTCAGAGTCAGAAAGCGGGTCTCAAGAAGATGTAAAGACCTCTCCATCTGCAGCAAATACAGAAGCTGAAACTGGATTACTAGGAGAGACTGATGCTATAGATGAGGATATAAAGATAACCACTAATGATACCATGGTGATGTATGTGAACATCTATGAACTTGATCCCGTAGCGAGACAACAACTGATTGATTTTACCGCTCCATCTAGACTTTCAATCGGTCAAAAGAATTCTTCAACAATGGCATTTTGAAAAAAACTGGAGGCTTCAAGAAGCGAGCAATCATGCCTGGGACTAGGGTAGTGGTAGCTGATATCAAAGCATTTCCTGATATTTATTGGGCATTTCACTTTCATCCGTTCGACTGGATGGTCAACGCACCTAGAGAATACTCTAGCCACCTGTCCTGAGAATTTTATTTAGCTTATGCAGCTACACTGATGAACTTCGCAAAAAAAGAGACTATAAAACATGGACAGAAAGGCATTGCTATTACCTAGGGTCCACTGAACTCAATTATAGTTCGGGGCAAATCGATAGATATCTCTGAGGCGACTATCAATAGGATGTTACATGTCCCAGAATACACTGCAGCAGCTTCAGTCGGCCTTTTCTGAAGGTAAACATCATGAGGTCACCAGTGATACTACGATGGAGGATTAGAAGTCTCGAGAGAGGGTTTTGCAATGGATTGCGAAGCAAATTGTTGTAGATGGGGAGAATGCAGTTTGGGTCAAAGCAACGCCAACACTCATTACTAAAGCTTCATTATCTTTTTCGGCTAAGGTTTGGTAGGATGTTGTCCGTGCGCAATTGAGACCGACAACTAATGATAATACCTTGTCTCCTTAGCTGGCTTCTTTAGTAGTATGCCTCATGGTTGGTTACCCGGTAAATGTGGGGCGGATCATAGCGACTGAGCTGCGCGACAAGGCACTAAATGAGCGTGCTGGACTTCCATTTCCCTGTATGATAAGGAGATTATGCCAACAAGTGAACATTCCACCACAGAAGATGGTTGACAGATGGGGTTAAGCAACTAGACTCATCTAAGTTTCTAAAATGAAGGATCTCGCGAACCATCTTTTGGTGCAAAATTTGTTGTCCTTCATGAACCAATGACATCCCACATGCAGAGAGCGGTCCAAAGCAGGGAGAGTCATCACAGCCTTCCACATAGGCACCACAACATCCAGCTTCAGCTACCCAGGCTTCAGGTACTTTTGTCCTTATCCCTATGCTATTTCTTGAGAAATTGGTTGCAGATCAGCGCCAAACCAGGACCAAGGTCGACCAGATTGTCAACAGGATGCCTCAACTAATAAAGAGAGATGTGTTAGCCGTGAAAAAAGAGATTAAAGATGAGATGCGGAAGGAGCTGGCTGTCTTAAAATACATGATGGATGGTTTGGAAAACCTGGTTCAACATACATTCTTGGCTTCCGATTCAGTAGATACTGAGAGTTCAAATCACAGTTGGTCGATATGCGAACTCAGGTTGCTAAGCTTGCTGGAAAGCTAGTATAGGTACCCACTCTGGTTATGCCAGATTCCTTAATGCAAATGCTAACTGAAGCACCCTCCACTCAATCAATTGACGATCTCTAGGGGGAACTCCCTAAAAGAAAATCTGGCAACATAAAACAAAAAGCTGGAGAATCTTATGATGAGCTACTAGCTAACATGTCCAGAGAAGAAATGAAGCAATATAAGAAAGCACGCAGGGCATCAAGTAATGAAGCTCACTAAAAAGGAGCACTTCTACAACAACAAAGAGATGAAGTGTTAATTACGACATTTGGTAGCGGAGTACCTACCCCGGCAAGTGATAGCCAACCTGATCTTGTTATGGTTTCTGAGAGTGCACCAATTAATAAGGGTGCTAACTACCAGTGCCTAAAGCGCCATAGGTATGACCCCTTTTCACAACCCTCTTTTATTTTCTCTATTGACTTTGAGGGAAAAGTTCTTTTTATTTGGGGAGGAAATGTTGAGCAACCTGCCATTCTAAGCTGTTAGAATGAATTGAGGTTGACTCTGTGCTTACTATACAAATTGGTTTTGTGTTTGTGTGTTGAGCTGTGCAGTAGCGAGTGTAACGACTCGGAAAATGATAGAGTGAAACTAGAGCCTCACATGTGAGTTTGGAGTCGAAAACTTAATGAAATGATTATATTTGAATTTGACCCAAAAGTTCTTAAAAATGTGCTTCGGAAGTTACCGGAAACTTGTTTAGCTGTATATAGAAAGATC